>QNQO01000851.1:72500-80000 GCA_003290165.1 Berberis thunbergii | reverse complement strand
GTAGTTTACATTTACTTAGAATTGTTACAGTGCACAAGCTCACTCCTTGAATGAAATACTGTTGGGAAGATTTCTTGTTGGCCTTGGCATTGGCGTCAACACGGTTCTTGTTCCAATTTATATCTCAGAGGTACTAAATCCTACCAAATTTACAAGAGCTGCAAATGTTGTCTCGATCGGCGTTAATGTTTTATTATTCTGTTTGACAATTTTGATATAGGTCGCTCCGACAAAATACAGAGGCTCGTTGGGAACCTTGTGCCAGATTGGGACATGTTTAGGGATTATTGCGTCCCTGCACCTGGGTATTCCTTCTGAGAATGATCCTCATTGGTAAGGCCCTGCTCTTCTTGTATTTTTCTAATAGTTGAAACTAATCGGAGATTTTCTCGTTGATGTTATGGACTGCATTCTCCTCTTATGCAATGTGTAGAGTGTGATACTAAATACTTGCTCAGCCATTTAATGGATCTTGTTTTGTAGGTGGAGAATGATGTTATACATGGCAAGTGGCCCGGGTTTTATCCTTGTACTTGGTATGCAATTTGCTGTAGACAGTCCTCGATGGCTTTGTAAAGTATGATCTTGTTTAATGTCTGCATAAACTATGCTTCGGTAAGTGTTATACTGTTATGCAATCTGTAATTCTTTCTCTTGAAATAGGTTGGTAGATTGGACGATGCTGAAAACGTAATCAGCAAACTTTGGGGAAAGGATAAAGTCAAGAAATCAATTGAAGCCTTGTGTTTGTCTTTGGGGAAAGGATACATGGCAAGTACCAATTTTTATATGTTTAAAGTTTCTTTCTATTTTCCCCTTGTGTTTGTCTCCCTGTTTCTGGGTTTGGAGGTTTAAGTTAAATATTTCACAATTTGACTTACCACAGTATTCTTCTTTGTAAACATTAGCATGCTAGATCAATCAAATGAAGAAGAACATGATTGTTTGTGCAACTTGGGAGTAGAATCAACAAAAATGAGGGAAGAAGAAAGGTCAAGCAAGTATGGGTAATTGTTGTTTCTTCAAATCAGCTCAAGTGAACCATAGAAGCTCAACAACTTTAACTTCCTCAACTCCAGGTACTCGAACAATATTTTTTTTTGCAATAATTGATCTTTTCTTTTAATGGAGTCTCTTAAGTTTTAGTTTTTTGTTGATGGGTTTTCCTCATTTTGCTTAGATTCTGTGTTTTTGTGTTAATATCTATATGAGGCAATGGGGTTTTGGTATAATTTTATTGGATCTTGTACTCAAATAGAAATCCATTTAAAAACTAAACTTTGTTGTAATTATGTGTGTGTTAATGGTGTTTTAGGACCTCAAAATTGTCAGTTTTTATCTCAAATTGAACTGGGATCTTCTTCCTCTTGGAATCCAAACAATACCCATTATGTCATTTCTTGAACATGTTCCTTAAGTTTCAGAATCTTTCACACCAAGACCCTTAATTAATAGTAAACTGAACAATATTTGTTGGAGGTGTGACTTGTCCATTGTCTTTCCTTCATTATCAATTTTGTGTCCGACAATATTTTTTGTGATTTTCTGAGTTTCATTGCAATAACGTTATCTTCAAAATCCTTACCACTCTTTGATAAAGCTCATATTACTTTCTGCGAATGAGATTCTTTATAAATTTAGTCATGTATAACATCTGAGGTGCTTTTGGTTTTGAGATAATAAATTTTGTATTCCTTACCACTCTTTGATAAAGCTCATTTCACTTTCTGTAACTTGGATTCTTCTATATGTTAAGTCATATATCATCCCTGAGGTGTGTTTGGTTTTGAGATGATAAGTCTAGGGGAAACAGTGAAAAAGGGAGGGGAGAGGAGAATAAGATTTCCGGAACAGTTATTAGCTCTATGTGAACCTTACTTCATAATTTTCTAATCATTCCAATTCAACTCTCTTTAGTTTACTGAACCATTCCCAGGACACTTTTGAGCTTCTCTCATCTCTCACTATGATCTCCCTTTATTGTATTCTGTTGTTTCTGGTCATTTTGCTTCATGGACATATAGGCATTTGTTGAAGTTAGTTAATGAGTATATATATATAATGCTAGACTTGTATTCTATATCGTCCCATCTAAGCTGAAACCTACATTTGCATTATTGGATGAAGGTTATGGTCCTACTTATGGTCGCAACTTAAACAAGTCCCATTTCTAATAAAGTGCTCTTCATCTTCATGTGTCTCTACTTTTTCCAAATTTGCCACGACTTACGTAGTTTGAACTCTGCTTCTTTCCTTGCTTTCATGTTAAAAAAATTTTATTCCAGGAAACTATCGCTTGAGATTTCCATAGTTTTTTGCAACTTTATCCCATAATATTTAAGCCTTTACAGAATACAAGTAGCCATTAGATTTTCCTTTGAGAGCTACATAAACTGTGTACTTTGAGCTTTATGGCGTTATACGTGCAATTGTCCATGATTGATGCTATTTCATGGTGGTTCCCTAGAACTTACAGCAGATAAGAATAACATATGATCTGGTACACCTGCTGTAGCTGAAAAAAAAAGTAGGAATCTTGGAGATTATATTTGCTATAGATATTCATAATCAACTCGATATTTATGCACATCTGTACGTTGAAGAATACCATCTAGCATAAGGAGCAACTATATCATCTAAATCATATGGCTTGCACATCCATCTCTAATATAAAAGAGTTGTGTAATACAGTGCAATAAGCTTTCCGAAGTTTTTCTTCTTAGTTACCTATTTAAACCCAACTACTTGTGGATTGCTGGGTCTCAAAATTGATAAGTTGTAGATATGAATTCAATCTTTGAAATTTTTTTTCAGTTTTAAAGGTTTTTACTTGGACTGCTAGTAGAGATTCTGCAAAATACATCGTATAGCTCTTTACTAACTTTGATGCTGTTTGTTTGTGTTCTATTTCAGTTACCTACTTGAAACTTCTCAGCCTTGAGGTTTGATGGAGGAAACAAGTAGTGCTCAAGGAAACTCTCCTGAATCTGTTCCTCCTGCTTCATCATCTTCGCAAATTACTGCACAAGCTAATTCAGTTTCTCCTATTTCTTCTAATATTGCTACCAAACAAGAGTCTGTTTATGAGATTGAAGCAATAAAAGATTCTATTGCTTCACTCTCAAGCAGCGATGGTGCATCAGCAGGAGATAATGCCGCGAAATTACTGAAAGTGGCCTGGTTGGTTTTGCCAATTAGTCTTTTAACAATTAATTTTGATATTATATATGTATCGTTGTGGGATGCAGCATTATAGGTTTATCTGATCACATTTTTCTGGTTTTGTTGCATTACAGGTGAACTTAAGAATTTGTGATCATCTTTGACAGTGACATTCTCCAATGGCTCGTTCAAAGGACAAACTTAACACAAAGGAGATTGATGCGAGAAGTATGTCATCCTCACATCGCCATGCAGAAGGACCACCAACACCGCATATCCACAAGGTTGGGAAACCCTCTCAGCAAAACTTGTTGAAGGATGCAGAAGTACATAGTATGACTCTCTGCTCTTTACCTTCATTTGTTATCCTTTATTCAATTTTCTGGTTTCCTAATTTATCTATGCTTATGTAAACACAGGCAAAGAAGAATAGGAAAATTTTTTGGGTTCCCTACGTGCTCAAATTCTTCTAGTCCATGGGCTTCAAATGTCCTAAGAGAAAAGGAGTTGTAGACTTTTTGCAAAGGTACAAGTTTCTATATTAGTGTATTCTATTTATAGGAGATTAATGGGAAGCAATTTTAATTTCTTATCAGTTTGTATTCAGAATGTTATTAAATAATAATGTTTTTAAATGATTCTTTGAACATTGATTTTGTTTCAACATAGTTATATTGATCATATTAGTTAAAGTACTGAAATTTGAACTGCAGTTCAAAGCATTCAAATTAAGCTGGGACTTGCAATTCAAATTGCGTAAGTGCAGTTCAAATAGCATCATGACTAGCATGCTATGTCATTAGTAACCTCTTCATTGGAACTTGGTCGATTCTTTTTTATGTGTTGTAATTTTCGCAACACTGTTAATTGAATACTATAGCATGCATGAGTTGGATACACATTCAATGATTCTGAACTAGAACATCATAATTATCTTTGGTTGTTACCCTACTAACAATGAAGATAAACACTCGAACAAAAACGACGACTTAAATGAAAAGGCTTAACAATGTAAATGATTGACCTAGCTTGATATTCTAATCAACCATTTCTTCGTTGTCATCTTTGTTTCTTTCACCATTATTTGGTTTCTATATTCAGTTGTTTTAGCTGAAAATTGCAGATTGTATAATGGGTATTGGTCAATTTGTTTATTTGTAATGATTTCTAAGATCCTTTTTGTTTTCTGGCTTATCTCATATGTACTTTTGCTTTTGTAGAAGTTTTTTTTTCCTCTGCTTGAGGCTGCAAGCCTTTGAAGAGCTTGGGGGGAACAAAAGACACCTTTGTAGATAAGCAATGCCAGTTCCTCTTGCTCCATATCCAACTCCTCCAGCTCCATATACCCTGCTCCATAACTTTGAGTTCAGTATGGACAGCATCAAGGAAGAAGTTTGCGTCTCATTTTATTGCTCTGCACTTATTATGCAGTTTAGAAACAGTTGCAAACTTCTAGGAAAGGAAATCAGTCTGTTTCTGGTTATCTCCTGCAAATGCAAATCAATGTGATTTCTGGTAATCTTTCTACAATTAGGTCACCTGTAGATGAAAACAACTTGGTACTTGTGTTGTCAACAGACCTCTCATCAATATGACCCATTGAAACGTCCTTTACTACCATTTGAAGCCCTGATTGTACTATCCTGTCCAGCACGCACATGTGTTTCTATTAAGTATTGTGATTGATACTCTTTATCACAATGTTCATAAATTGTTCAGTGATCAGTGGTTGTATGAATGGATTGAGACATATCTTATTTAGTTTTTCCCTTTGTTTGATCACCTTTAAGGCCATTAAATCAGATTTTTAAGTTAATGTCTTATCATATTTCAGAGCCTGATAGTTTCTTTCTTTCTTTGATTATGACGAAACAGATGTCAAGGAAGGATGAAGCCATAAACCAACTCCAAAGTAATCTACAAGATTGCTCAAAGGAGTTGAATATCACAAAAAGGTATCTTGCATTTGTTTTTTGCCCATAGCAGTTCTGCATGTACTTGCGTGTATTTATACAGCAATGTTCTCCTCTTATCATGTAAGAAGGCTAATGTTGAATTTACAGGGAAGGATAATTCTGGCACACTTATGTGATGAACACAAGGGATTGAAAACTGGAATGTGTTTGGTATGTTGTAGTTATCTAATGCAAATCTAATGTGCTTGGTATGCTTTCTAAACTGGGAATATCTCTGTTTTTTGGACTGCAGGGAACTGCAAAACATGATTGCAATTAGGGGGACGAGCAGCAGCACGGTGGGTGCGCACTGGACTGGGCAGTCTGTCGCAAAACAGAGTGTTCTCTGTTTGGATGGGTGCTGCGTTTACTGCGGTCCGAAGCTACGATGACATGGACTGCTGCTGAGATGCTGTGTTCTGGCTGAGTGCTGAGTGTTGTGGCCTGACTTGCTGCGTGGTTGCGATTTTTGAGATTCTGCGGCTGCGTGGATGCGGTTATTGCGGCCTGACTTGCTGCGTGGCTGCTGAGTGCTGCGTGGGTGCTGAGTGTTGCGTGAGTGCTGAGTGCTGAGTGTTGCGTGGCTGCGTGGGTGCTGAGTGATGCGTGGGTGCTGAGTGCTGCGTGAGTGCTGAGGGCTGCGTGGCTGCGTGAGTGGCTTCCTTAGGTCTGTGGCTTCCTTAAGTGGCCTTACATAAACTTCTTACATTTTTTTTAAATGCCTTTATTAAAATCCATTCTTATGTTTGGCAATGGACTGAATATGTTCAAGGGATACAAATCATGGGAGTTTTGAGTTGCAGTGATTGGTAGAAGTGTAAAACTATTAATGATTTATCATTTCAGAATTACCTAGTTTTCCCATTTGTGATTTGACCCACTGTGAAGAAAAATAAAGAAGCAATTGTCATTTGATCATCATGTCACTTTTTTAAAACTAGTCGTCTCTGCTTTCTTTCAACTTAAATTGTTGAGATAGTATCATATTGTGCGACTAAGGATCTGATTTTGTTTGCAGGGTATCGAAATGCTTTCTCTTGGATCTTTTAAAACTGGTGTCATTCTCTTGGTCAGGTTAAACTCTATGGTAACTTATTTCTGGAAGAGTATGCTTCAATGGACTAGATAATAATGCAATAATAAGTTATTGGTAACTACTACCACTGCAAACTTTCTTGATATGTCATGTTTCCTTTGTTCAATTGTTATTGGGCAGCTTGCTGGAGCAGTAACATTGACTTGATCTATATTGATTTCTTGTATCCATTGATAATGGGATGTAGAAGTGATCTGAACAACAATCTGCTATTTATATCAATTCTAAAACTTACCAAAAGGCAGCCATAAGAGATTAGAGATCATTATTGTTAGATAAGGGTGTTGGGCATAGGCTGGATTCTTTAGAAGGCAATACAATAGAGATTAGAGATCATTATTGTTAGATAAGGGTGTTGGGCATAGGCTGGATTCTTTAGAAGGCAGTACAATAAACATTAAAATTTTCACTTGGGTATGGGCCGTATGGCATGTCAGACATGTTAACCAAATTACCAACCAAATTGAGGGTGCAATATTTTCACTTTTATAAACTTCATTTTGTTAGTCATTTTTTTGTGTCTGTTGATTATTGACCATCTTCGTGTTTACCATGTGCCTTTCGGTAGAATTCTTTCTAATTTCTATGATTTTTATGTCTTTAGGGGCAGAAGTCTATGGCAGAGATGACAGCTTTACAAAATGAATTGAATGAAAAAATATTAGAAATAAAGCGACTGCAATTAGAGTTGACTAGAAGGAATGATGAAGAGCAAGAAGTTGAAAGTGCTGAAATTTTAAAAGGAGTGATTGCAACCCTAGAGAAGGAGAACATCAAGCTTAAGGTTACTTGTGACGCCCTGTAATTTTGTTATGTTCAATCGAGTTCTGCATAACTGGCATTTTTTAGTTGTGGAGTCTTGAAACTGTTATATGTATATTGGATTGGCATTCTTGTATAGACTCATTTTTAGGTTGTATATATAACAATGCTCTTTCTTAGTTATTGAGGAATTAAAACCCATCAATTCAATAATCCCATTGTCTATTTGATTAGGTATTGGTTTTACTAAAATTTGGACGCTTATGCTTTTAGTCATTTGATAGCAAAAAAAAAAAAAAAAAATTTGCCACGGTTTTAAACCGTTGCTAATATCTACACCTTGTCACGGCTTAAAACCGTGGCTATTTTTGCCACGACTAAAAACCGTTGCTATTCTTCTTGCAACGGTTTAAAACCGTGGCTAAATGCTGAAAATCACCACCCCTACTCAAGCATAAAACCGTTGCTACAATGTTTAGCAACGGTTTATAGCCGTTACAACAAATTTCGCGACGCCTCTGTAGC
>QNQO01000851.1:0-67500 GCA_003290165.1 Berberis thunbergii | reverse complement strand
ATATTCAAACATGTCTTTGTTGGTGTAGTGGTTGGAGGTTTATTCTTTTTAGTAAAAGACCTAAGTTCGATACTCTTTGAGTGCATTTTTTTTAATTTTCAATGCAATTTTATTAGTAATTGCAAACATAAAAAATGTTTAGTTTAATAAAAATTTATTAACATTAAATAAATGAATTGTTTTTGACAAGTGATATTAAACCCCTAACAAAAATATATTTAAAATTAATATCTAAAATAATAACGATAAAATTCAATAAAAATATATACCATTAGCCAACTCGTATAAAATTTGAGCCTCATATAAACTATTTTTTCTTTGAAATTGTATTATAATCATATTAGATTCGCAAATTTCAAATTTTTTTAGCTTCACCTAGAACTTATCCTAATTATTTTGTGATTCTCAATTCTAGACAACCAGGCTCTATAGCCACTTTATGGTCAGGTTTTAAGCTTTTTACATTTATATCCCTTCTATAGATAATGTTTGTGATTGTATTTTAAAGAGAATGGGTAAAGGTGTAAAAATGTTCTAGCCTGACAAAAAAATGGCTTTAAAGTCTGGCTGCCTAGACAAACTCTTTTGTGATATTAGTTATATATTCTAGTTATTATGTTTGTTTGCTCTTTGCTAAGGTTATCAATAGTGACCTTATTTTGGCTTAAAATTGACTACACTTGGATCAAATTTGATATATGCATTGTATTTTTTATAGTTGAATTTTTTTTATTAGTTATTAGTTTCGGTAAAAAAAATTTGGTTTTACCATTGATAACTACTATTATCAACTAATAAGTATTTTCCATTTCGCCCCCCCCCCCCCCCCCCCCTCGACTAAAATCCTGGGTCCACCCCTGCCTATCAAGCCAATCATCACCCTTCAACGAATCTCCAAGTTCATCCTCATCATCGCCATTTTCAACTCAAATAATAATTAAGACTTAGAATGATTCATATCAAAGTTGCAACTATAGTGTCAGGACTCAGGCTGAACCAAAAGAGTTTGAGGAAGTTGTGAAAAGAAGCTTGGAGAATAGCTATGAAAGAAGCAATTGAAGTTATTGCGAAGAACAAGATACGGCTGCTTTTGATGAAAGACCAAACAACAAAGAAATCGGTTGGGATGAATAATGGATTTATTAAGTGCAGGTATCTCTCGGGTGACTCGTCTTGACACCATAAGAGCAATCACAACTAGGCAGCACTAAAAGGTTTGCCATTGTTTCAACTTGATGTCTAATCAACACTCTTGACCACAGGTTAGAAGAAGAGATTTATGTGAACTAAGCTCGCGCATGCTTCGTGATTAATAAGGAAGAAGAAAAGGTGTACAAGTTGAAGGAGTGGAGGCCTAAAGCCTCGTGAGCTTGATACGACCAAATTGAAGGTTATTTCATTGAGAAGGATTCACCAAAGGCAAGAGTAGTGTGCCAACTTTGTAGAAATGAAATGATGAAGTATGCGATGAGAGACAAGAGCTTGCTCGTTATCAGGAGCGGACCCCGTGAGGATCCGATGGCAGACCTTAGTTTTAATTAACCAATCAGGGAGACGCGCGTGCACGGCAACATGCAAAGAATGAGAGATTTTAATTGAAAGTACTAAGAACCAGCTAATACAAACCATTTTTGTTAAGTTGGACAAAAAATGGAGCTAAATTAGAGAGTTCGTATTTGAAAAGAAAGGAAAACTTGAGTTTAATAGAAGCTTAGCAAAGAACTGAGAGATGGGTTTTTTCCTTTCGAATGGAGAAGTTGAGAAGAGAGTAAACTAATCTTTGTTGAAGAACAGAGTAAGCAAATAATGACTGAGAAGGTTTGGATGCCATGTGATTTTATGCTGCCTTTAGTAAGTTAAGGCTTTGTTATATTTATTATTGATTGTAATCGTGATTGGTAAAGAAAAAGAAAAAAAGTAATTAATTTTCTGTTTTTATAACCCAAACCCTTTGTGTTTACCCTAAAGTAATTAATAGGTCTAAGCATATGCAACAGTAGCCAATGGATAGATATTTGCAAATTAGGAGAACGTAACTTTACCTAATAGCTTCAAATTGAGCAAGTGTGATTCAAATGATTGGTTCAACAAACAAAAAAAAAGTGATTTAAACGATTCAACAGCAAAATTACGTACAAATACATACCTTTTGATGGGGAGTGATTCTAGATGTCGAGGAAATGGGCGAGGGAGGGTGGGGCGCACGTGCAGGAAGTGACGTGGTAAAAAAAAAAAAAAGAGAGAGAGAGAGAGCACTACACCAAAACAGTGTTTTTGTAACTGTTTTGAAGTGTAGCTGAAAATATTAGAATCACCTATCAAATGATACTATTCTTGGTGATCCTAAATTTAGAATCATGTTGAAAGTGATACTATTTAAAATTAGTATCATTTGGCTAATGATACTATTTTTTATTAAATGATTCAACTTTACAAATTTGCATCACAACAAAGATGATACTAATTGTAAAAGAGAATCTCATACTTAAAATTAGTATCATTTGGCTAATGATACTAATTTTTACTAAATGATTCAACTTTACAAATTTGCATCTCAACAAAGATGATACTAATTATATGCTTGGGAGCTATAACTAAATTATTGTTAAGCAAGTTCTATGAATGTTGTTGCTACACCTAAATCGAATCCAAGAGCTACGGCTGAAGTTTTTCAGCAACCACTTGATGATCTGACTTCATGCTTGGGTGATCTAACTGCACTGTCAAATTTCAAATTTTATCAGCTTTGGTGCTACAGCTGTCAGGTTTTAAGCTACCTACTCCAACCTCGTGTAACAAAAATAACCGAAACGCCAAATTCTAAACTCGATCTAATTAGATATTTGAGGATTGAACAGTTCAGCATCGGCTATGAATGAGAGAAACTAATATCAAGATTACTTATTCACGAGCATTTGTCACTTCAATTACAGTTCAGCGCAATGCAGAATCAACAGGCTAGAGAGACAATTGATTAACTGACGAAATTACATATACAGCCTGATGGCAAGTAGATTTCTTTCTCCAAGTTAAAGCCACTCTCTTGTTGTAGCAGCAGAGAGGAGTGTTCGGCAAACAAGAACATGAGCGGAACCTCTCTCTTCTCTTCTTATTGTGTTATTAGTCGATGTTTTGAACTCTACAGATTTGATGTGTTGTTGCAAGTGCAATATAAACAGCCTACTTTTTCTCAGGTAGTTTCTCTAACAACTCAGGTAGGACCTCAAAGAGATCACCTACAAGCCCGTAATCAGCAACCTCCAGTTCAAGAATAATTAGATGCCTATAACAAATATTGCAGAAGGAACTATTCCAAATATGGGTAGAAGTCTTATTTTTGGAGATCTATGTAGCAAACTGTATGAACCATTTCGACAATTTTAATTTGAAAACATCTACACCATGTGAGATTTAAATCACATCATGAAAAATAGCTTATTGTCCACTAGAACAGTGATCCATGAAATGCTTGAGATGTTGGCAGATCTCATGACCACAGTTTTTTTGTTTTTCTTAAGCGCTGGCGCCATGAATGTCATTTCCTTGAATTTGAAAGTAAGAAAGCATATAAAAATATGTAAAAATCCCAAACTAAAAATTATGTTCATATAATCAAATCTAATGGCTAGTTGGCTACACTACAATATCAGTGTAAACCCCTAATCATTGTGTTGTTATGCATATAAATACCAAATACACAAAAAGGTTGAGGTGAGTGAATCTGATTAGGCAAGCAATGTGTAAGTAGCAAAAGCAAAGCTAAACAAGCAACAGAATATATAGAGAGGTTTTAGGTGGGGGATGGGGGGGCAGTGGGCACTAAAACCCAGATAATTCCTGCAGCGGGACCAGAGGAGTTGAAAGGGGTCTGCCCCTCTCTAGCTAGATCTATAGCTATATATGATATCTTTCAAAACACACATGACACTAGCTACCATCAATCAAACAGTGGCACTGCCAACACTGATACCTTCTTGGCTCCTTCTGCACAAACAAATTCTTAGAAAACATCGATAGAAAGCGCAAACATTAGACTGTATGCATCAGATAGCTAAATGAGTTCATTCAATAACTTCCAATAACTTAATGCTAACGTGTACAGACTACACAGGAAACATCACCAGAAAGTGCATGCTTTTGACTGTCTCATTTTAAACAAATCTAGCTAAAGAACTGTTGAGCACCATAGATAACATCGATGTACGTTAATTAAAGCACTGCAGTCACACCTTTTCAATACGAAAACATTATTCTATCAGCCGAACAATCTCATTCTGTTTATATGCTTGGGAGCTAGAACTTGTTCTATTTGAACATCCATTCAGCTCCTTTAAATGGTATCCTGACAAGTTATGATGTTGCATGCATAAACTACAATACATAAAAAGGTTTAGAATATGCCATACCTAGAAGTTGTTCTATTCGAAAATCCATTCAGCTCCTTTAAATTGTATTCTCTCTTTGTGTTTCCATAACCTGCAACTTTCAACAGACAAATGGTAAAACCATATACTAGAGCTGAATTTATATGTGAGAAAATTGAAACAAGTACTAACCTATGCATATTTGATTAGTGCCTTCAACCACACTACATATCCACCCTTTCCTATATCTCCCAAACATGTTGCACCTCCTTGTCTTCCCAAGTACAAAGCAACATTATTATTCATAATAGAATCAACCAAAACCTTCTCTTCTAGCTCTTCAACTTTCCGACCATGACAAACTCCACGGGTCTCATCTATGACCACCCTCCCTTTTGCTACTACTTCATATTCCATACTTAGTAATTCAAAAAAAAATTTCAGCATTCCTAGGTCATATATTAGTATTGGAGTTAGATGTAGAGGCAATATCGCATGTTGCATTTCCTTTAATCACAGGTGGGGTCATCCCCATGTATCCATTCAGTAAGGCCTATGTCAGGACTCAAGGTTAGAGGCCTTCCTAATGGTCTCAAAACTCAATGTTCCCTTTTGAAAAGTGCTCAAATGCTTAGCATCTATATTATAGGGGGAAGGTTTGAGCTCTTGATTGTGAGGACGTGTTGCCTCCATTGCATAGTCGGGCCAGACTGTACCGCTAGCATTTTTATTGTTCCCTTTGCATTGCTTTTCAACTTCAAACTTGTACTTCCATCGATCGATAGCATCGAACTATTCTTGAGCAACGTCCATCCGAACGTTCCTCCCCATTGTAATCTATTGAATGTGAATGAGAGCTTTTACTGACTATTGTGCATTGTTATATTGTCTACAGATTGATATTGTGCATTCTCAAGTTAATATTTGTGCCCGTCAACGTAATTACTCGTAGGCTTACTAGTGAATTGGATAGCTAGTGCCGCACGGATTGCTAGTCCGTGACAGTTGGTATCAGAGCCAGAGCTTGTTGAATGCCAACCAGGATGCAGGAACTAAATGAGCGCCTTAGCGCTATGGAGGAACGATAGGCTAGTTGAATGCATAGACTAGAAAGCAGAATGGACCAGTTGAACACTTTGGGAGAACAGATTAGTCGGTTGGATGGACTCTTTTCACTGGCAGACAGAGTGGATTTGTTGGCTGAGCACGTTGATAACTTAGAGGGACGGACAGTTGCTATGGAAGAGTCGCCTCACCCAACAGCTCAGGTGATGAGTGACTTCCAATTACAGTTGGAGGACTTATTTGCAAGGGTTGGCTTGCTCACTAAGGCCACAGGGACGACGGATCACCATAGGATGAAAGTGCCTGAGCCAAAGTCATATGCTGGGGCAGGAGATGGGAAGGAGTTAGAGAACTTCTTGTTTGATCTGGAGCAGTATTTTCGCGCGGTGAACCCTGAATCAGAAGAAGCCAAGGTTACCATGGCGACCATGTACTTAGCAGGCGATGCGAAACTATGGTGGAGAACCAAATATGTAGATATGGAAGAAGGTCGCATCCTTATTAGAACTTGGGCAGACCTCAAGAAGGAACTCAGAAATCAATTCTTGCCTGAGAACACTGATTTCTTAGCAAAGAGGAAGCTCCATACCATCAAACAGACAGGCAATATTCGAGACTACGTCCAACAATTCTCAACTTGCTTGCTAGATATTCGAGACATGTCTGAGAAGGACAAAGTCTTCTGTTTCATGGAACAAGCTCAGCCGCTCCTACAAGCAGAATTTCAAAGGCAGAAGGTGACAGATATTACAAGTGCTATTGCGGCAGCAGAAAGGTTTAGCGATTATATGCCCATGACTGGATCCACTTCACTCAATCACTCCACAGCTAGAATTGGCAGTACCAATTCAAGCTCAGTGTCAAATGCTCGCTCACCTCACCAAAACTGGGGAAACTCAAGTCAGAACCGAGGAAACTACAATTCTCGGCCGTCCAACCAGAATTGGAGTTCCAACAAAAATTGGAATGCCAGCTCTAGCAATTCAAATTACAACAACAAAGGAGGGCAAAACTACTATGGGTAGTGGAGACCATCTGCCCCTACCCCATGCATTCTTTGCAATAGCAGGGATCACCCAACCGGCAAATGTCCATCCAAACCAGCTCTACACTCATTAATGTCTTTGCTTCAAGCAGAACCTTCTAACTCGACCGCATCGAGCTCAAACCCCACCAACAGTGAGACCTCCCAAATGGGAGCTCTACGCAAGCTCAATGTTGTCAAAGGAGAAATGTATGAACACCCACACAAAAAGGCTTTGCAATTCATCGACATCACTATCAATGGGTTTCCTTCCAAAGCATTGTTGGATTCCGGAGCGACAGACAATTTTATTGCCCCAGATGAAGCTAGACATGTGGGTCTGAACTTAGAAGGAGATGTGGGTAAGTTGAAAGCTGTCAACTCTGAGGCAATCTCTATTAATGGTATGGCTAGAGCTGTGCCACTACAAGTTGGTCCATGGGAAGGAAGATCAAACTTCTTGGCCGTTCCACTTGATGATTTTAAAGTGATTCTTGGCCAAGAATTCTTCCGAGGAGCTGCAGCAGGACCATTACCTTTCATGGACTCCTTGGGGTTTTTCGGATCCAGACTACGCATTGTACCAACCTCAATTCGACCAACAACTCATGATAGAATATTGTCGGCGCTCCAAGTCAAGAGAGGCTTGGCCAAAGGAGAAGATACGTACTTAGCTGTGGCAAAGCTAGAGATGGAAGATGATACTAGCAAAATCCCTGAGGAAGTTGCCCAAGTTATTGTTGACTTCAGCGAAGTGATGCCGAATGAATTGCCAAAGAATCTACCTCCCAGAAGGCTCATTGATCACGAAATTGAGTTAGTCCCTGGTGCCAAGCCACCCGCACGTAGTCCATATCGCATGAGCCCTCCAGAGCTGACCGAATTGAGAACACAACTAGATGGCTTGTTGGAGTCGGGATTCATTCGGCCCTCTAAAGCACCTTATGGGGAACCTGTTCTTTTTCAGCGGAAACATGATGGCAGTCTTCGCCTTTGTGTTGATTATAGAGCCTTGAACAAAGTCACTATAAAGAACAAATACCCGCTGCCGCTCATTGCAGATTTATTCGACCAACTTGGATCCGCCAGATACTTCACAAAACTCGACTTGAGATCAGGTTACCATCAGGTCCGCATTGCTGCTGGTGACGAACCCAAAACTGCTTGTTCTACTAGATATGGATCATATGAGTTCCTAGTAATGCCCTTCGGCTTGACCAATGCTCCAGCTACATTTTGCACCCTTATGAATGGCATGTTCCGTCACCTTCTGGACAAGTCTGTGGTTGTCTATCTTGACGACATTGTGGTTTATAGTAGGACTATAGAAGAACACCTACATCATTTGCGAGAAGTGTTCCAAATCCTTAGGGATAATCATCTCTTTGTCAAGAAGGAAAAGTGCTCATTCGGCCAGACCCAGATCAATTTCTTGGGTCATGTTATTGGTAATGGCAAGATTCGGATGGACATGGAGAAAGTCAAGGCAATCCATGATTGGAACTCTCCTAAGAACGTGTCTCAACTACGTTCTTTCCTTGGACTCGCAAACTATTATCGTTGCTTCATAAGGGACTACTCTAAGAGAGATGTTGCCCTGACAAATTTGTTGAAACAAGACCGAACATGGGAATGGGATAGGCAGTGTGAAGCTTCATTCCAAGACTTGAAATTGGCCGTGATGAAAGATCCAGTATTGGCCTTGCCAGACATCACCAAGCCCTTTGAAGTACAAACAAATGCATCTGACTATGCCTTAGGGGGAGTTTTACTTCAAGATGGTCACCCGGTAGCATATGAGAGTCGAAAGTTGAATGATACAGAGTCTCGTTACTCAGCTCAAGAAAAGGAATTGCTAGCCATTGTACATTGTTTACGGGTGTGGAGACACTACCTCTTGGGGTCTCAAGTCCTTGTTAAAACGGATAATGTTGCAGCAAGCCATTTCCTTACTCGGAAGATGCTAACCTCTAAGCAATCTCGATGGCAGGAAAAATTAGCAGAATTTGACTTAGTATTGGAATACAAGCCAGGGCGCACTAACAATGTAGCTGATGCACTCAGTAGAAGGGCAGACCTTGCAGTGCTAACCCATACTGGGCCGAGTCACACCATCTTGGAGAAGATCAAAGTAGGCCTACCGACAGATCCACAGGCGAAGGCGATTACAGAGTTGATCAAGCAGGGAAAAACTCGACGGTTCTGGATAAAAGATGGAGCAATACTCACAACTGGTAATCGCCTCTATGTTCCGAGAACTTCGGGTCTGAGGAAAGAACTTTTGAGAGAATGCCATGACACCCATTGGGCGGGACATCCAGGTTGGAGACGAACACTTGCATTGCTAGAGAGGGGGTACTATTGGCCGCAGATACAGGAGGATGTAATGGCCTATGTTCGAACCTGCCTTATTTGTCAGCAAGATAAGGTTGAAAGAGATCGACCAGTAGGCTTACTAGAGCCCCTACCTGTTCCAACTCGTCCTTGGGAAAGTGTTTCCATGGACTTCATTACGGGGTTACCGAAAGTGGAGGATTTCAGAAGTATCCTTGTAGTTGTTGACCGATTCTCAAAGTATGTGACATTCGTGCCAACCGGACTGACTTGCACAGCCGAAGATACGGCGCAATTGTTCCTCAAGCATGTCGTGAAGTATTGGGGACTGCCTGAAAACATTGTTAGCCACCGTGATGCTCGCTTCACAGGAAAGTTCTGGAAGGAGTTGTTCAAGCTCTTGGGATCCAAACTTAATATGTCAACAAGCCAACATCCCCAATCCGACGGACAGACTGAGCGCTTTAACTCTATGCTGGAAGAATACCTTCATCATTTTGTAAGTGCAAACCAGAAAAATTGGGTGGGACTACTTGATGTTGCACAATTTTGTTTCAACTTACAAAAGAGCTTAGCTACTCACTCCAGCCCCTTTCAGTTAGTCACAGGTCAGCAACCATTGACACCACATACAGTGCTGACCGGATACCAAGGACCCAGCCAAAGAGCTCTTGAATTTGTCAAAGCCTGGCAGAAAAACATTGAAGTTGCTCGAGCCTATCTTGAGAAAGCCTCCCGTCACATGAAGAAATGGGCCGACAAGAAACGACGAATCGATCCTTTTGAAGTCGGGGACTTGGTATTGGTGAAGTTAGATATGTTCAACAAGTATAAACGGACGGCTAGAGCACACAACAATCTGTTTCGCAAGTATGAGGGACCGGTACAGATTATTGAGAAAGTAGGCAAAGTCTCCTATCACGTCAAGTTACCACATTGGCTCCGTTTCACCCATCCTGTCTTCCATGCAAGTAACTTGAAGTCCTACCATGCCGATGCCGCTGATCCCACAAGAAATGTATCTACCCGAGCATTGCCTAAGCATCCTACTAAGCCAGATCGAGAAGTGGAAGAAATCTTAGCCGACCGCCTCATCAACAACACAGGCCCGGATAGAGAGTATTTGGTCAAGTGGCAGGATGAACCTCCTTCAGAGATCAGTTGGGAGCCAGTCGAGCATCTGCTGCCATATCTCTCCAAGCTGGAAGAGTACTTGGAAAAGTTCGCTGCGAGGGCGTCAGCGATTTGAGTGTGGGAGAGTGTCAGGACTCAAGGTCAGAGGCCTTCCTAATGGTCTCAAAACTCAATGTTCCCTTTTGAAAAGTGCCCAAATGCTTAGCATCTATATTATAGGGGGAAGGTTTGAACTCTTGACTGTGAGGACGTGTTGCCTCCATTGCATAGTCGGGCCAGACTGTACCGCTAGCATTTTTATTGTTCCCTTTGCATTGCTTTTCAACTTCAAACTTGTATTTCCATCGATCGATAGCATCGAACTAGTCTTGAGCAACGTCCATCCGAACGTTCCTCCCCATTGTAATCTATTGAATGTGAATGAGAGCTTTTACTGACTATTGTGCATTGTTATATTGTCTACAGATTGATATTGTGCATTCTCAAGTTAATATTTGTGCCCGTCAACGTAATTACTCATAGGCTTACTAGTGAATTGGATAGCTAGTGCCGCACGGATTGCTAGTCCGTGACAACCTACAATACACAAACTTATCAACATACAACAAATTTATGAATGCCATGAAACTTACTTATAAAACAATCAATCTTCCAGACTTATTAATTACAATAAAAAAATAAAATAAAAATTGTATGCAACATAGTCATACCATCATTTGTTGCATCTGTGTGGTCATAGTCACCATATGTGATTCCATGGACGTCATTCGAGATGCAAGACCATTATTTTCATTCTGAATCAACTAAAGCTTCATTAATGCAGGAAGTGAAGATTCGATTTGTGTTCTTGACACACTAGATCCAACACCACGAACATGCCCCCTAGAATCTTTACCAAACACCTTCCCTAAAGGATCATCTTCCAATGAATAACTGGTGTTCTCTCCTTGGTCCAACTGAATTTCTTTACTTGTTCCTATATTTCCATAAATCTCGGATTAAATATTGTTTCCCAAATAATACAATAGTATCACATATCATTGTAAATAATCTCAAAACCATAAATTGTAAAAATATGAGTCATGCCTCATATTTACCTCCTGAAGATAGACAACCAACAAATAGAATGAATATTTTAATAAACGTGTTAAGCATATATGTGCCTTGAGATGTCTTTAAGGCAAGAACAATAACTCACAAACTCACCATAATTGGGCCAACATCTTCTGGGACAGTCCCATCTTTTTTTGTGTGAGCTTCAATCCACACATCTGTCTGTGTGATTGGCTTTGGATTTGTCCATTTCATTTTCTGCAAATTCAAAGGTAATATGTCAACCTTTTATATCACATTTTAAACATATTTTAGCTTATAGGTATAAACAAAAGTACATACCATTTTGTATTCTACCCTAACATAACCAAAACGGCCACTGTTGTGGGTACCTTGAATTTTTGATCTACTTTTCATGTTTTGCTTTCTTTTCTCTTTGGCAGCTATGGTAGACTCATTCTTGATAAATCCTTTCCAATGCTCCAACCTAATATCTGCAGGTCCATTAGCCTCTCTTTCCTTATCCGTGAGAAAAAGATCATAGAAATTTTTACGTAAAGTTGACTTAAATCGCCTAAATGCTGCTGCCATTCCGCGCTCACACTTTTTCTTATAGTAATCTGGCAGATCATATTCTTTCTGGTAGAGATTCCAATGTTAGTAACATGTTATTCATGATCAAATTAATAAACTGCAATAATAAATGATAACTCTACCCTTAGATCAGTCCAAATGTCTTCCATGTAATTTTTGGGCACCTTTTTCCAATTTGTGTAAGTAATTGGAATGTGGGTCCGAACAAGTCTACCAATTTTACTTTTCAATTTTCCAGCCTCACTCCCCACAGCTTGGCCATGCTCGTTCAATTCGATATGGGTTCGTTGGATGGAACATGATCCGGATGCTCCAAACATATATCAAGAGAATTAAACACGTTCCTGCAAAAAAATTAAGACGAAGGCATCAAAACAATGCATTTATACACTGATATAACAGAGTACAGAATTCCATACATATCACAGAGTATTTTCTCATAATCACAGAAACCTGTGAATCTTACATTTTCAGATCATCAGTGAATCTAAACCATAATTTACAGATCATCAGTGCAGGCACAATTTGTGTCGCATAGATTGTAGAATTCATTTCACAATGGTCTTTCAAAACCTTAATTGCAATAACTTCTGTATAGAAATACCACTGCAAATGGACTGTTTGTACGATCAATTTTAAGAAGGAAAAAGAAAAGTTTTCATGATGCCACCAGGAACAATATCCAATACTTTGAATTCCTGCAAAGATAAATATTACAATCAGCTCTTTTAAATAATCCCTGCACAAAGTCCAAAGAAAACCCTCCATTTGACTAGAATTTAAACATGCCTGCCACTGTTTACCAAAATCCCAATTTACCAACCAGGTAATTCAGGTAGTTCTCTAACTACGGGACCTCTGCCACCAGTAATGAGACTTGTACCAACAAATGCCTATAGGAGGGATGTCTGCACAGCTGAACTACATCATACTCACTATACCAAAAAGAAAAAATGCCATCTGCTGCTCATTTTCGGAGCTCCTAACTCATGAACTTTTCATGACATGTACCAGAAGATGTAAATGATTTAAAATGTAAAGTCAGTTCTTAGCCCTTATGTTTACCATTCATATGAACCAATAGAAATCAAACCTGATTCCTCTCACATAATTCTGATCTTCCTAAATTTTCAAAAGTCAAACATCTGAATAACTTATCTCATCTGAGACTGAAATATTCATCTTTTCATGGCTGATACGTCATACGTGAACCTTTATTACCTGCTTGGAAGAACCACAGTACATGCTTTAAAAACTGGTGGTGGTAAAGGGTATCTTCATAAGATGTCAATGGAGTAATGCAGAATTTTATGGATGACATAGGAGTATATCACAGAAACCATCTTTTAAAGCCTCTGCAAGTCTGCAACACTGAAGTCCCACAAAATTACCAAATACTTCAACTTATTGACAATTTTTTCATTGAATATACGATACAGATATCTAAAGCAATTCATGACTACCAGAATTTAAACGATTATTGAGCTAGGGTTGGGAAGCAAAATATAGTCTTGCTTGATGTTATGTGATTTCAGTGTGTGAAGAAGAAGAAGCTAGAACTTTTAGGACATGACATGAATGTATTTAGTTTTAATAAATAAGGGACTACAAAACAACTCACCGATGTTTACAATGGGTTGTTATCTTTGACTGGTTGTAACCTCTTTTAGCTTCTTGTGCCCAATCCTGCATACAGAACCATGTCCTGTTATAAGTTATACCGAACTTGAAAGCTCTATCTCCTAACTAATTCATGTCTTCCATTATTACCATTATTCGCCCAAACATAATGCTGAAAAAATATAGAAACAATTATACATGAGGTTCATTTTTTTAACGCCATACCCTAAAATATACGGATTCTGTCTATATAGGATTAGAAAATATATTCTGTCTGAATTGTAAGTCCATAATGAGTTTAATTCCTACATAGATAGGATTAGAAAATATAATGAGTTTAATTCCTACATAGATAGGATTACATAAACATGCATACACACCTATAAGGGCCAAATCCCACTCATGGTATATCACTAAGTGTCTTCTCTCAAACTACTCTCTCAAGAATTTGTAACCTCTAGCTCAAACACTCTGATACATAAACATCTACAAGTCTCTTTACACAAGCAAAGGTAGACTAGAGGCCAAAAATGGTCCAACCCCCCCCCCCCCCCCCCCCCCCTCCTCTCCTCTAATATGACACAAGGTAGGGTTTTGTGAGGGAAAGGGACAGAGAAACAAAAAGTAAAAAAGATTGAATGAATCTCCTTCAACTCAAAATCTTTTTCATTTTTTCATTTTTTGTTCCATTTTTTTTTTTCATAATTTACGAAAGAGAATATGGGGAGCACTATAATTTATGAAAGAGAATATGGAATGCATCCACTGATGGAGCTCAAGAAATAAATTCCACTGATGAAACAAACATATACCCTATGTAGTTGTCTTGATTTGGCAGGATTTTTTCTAGACAGTTGAAGTACAAACATATACCCTATGTAGTCCATAATGAGTTTAATTCCTACATAGATAAACTGATTCTTTATATATACAATTCTAAAAGTACTCCATATAAACAAGATTACTCCACGTCCCAAACCTATATATAATCAATGTGTTTTGTCCTTAAATTTCATCTAATCATTACCCCATTCCTAGATATTTGTAAACTTTACCAATCAATATTATTTCAAAGATTTCCTTATCAAATTTATTTTTGTGATTTACCAGATTTAAGTATAGCTTAAATCTAAAAACAAACATGTAATCTAAACAAAATTAAAAGAGTAGACTAAGATCAATCAAAACCAAACACACACAAGTATTCTAGGATCGTTTTCTGAATTTCATTTTCTTTGTAAACCTCATCTATTCTCAAAGACTTCATCAAACTATACAACAATGAGATCAAAAGAGTAGTAGGATTTCACTTCAAATGTAAGAAAACACATAACATTAGCATCCAATATCATCAAAATGGGGGAACACAGAGCATTTGAAATGAACTTTCAAATTAACCATGGATATTAAAGTTCATTTCAAATTCAGAGCATAAATATAGTATAAATTTGGGATGGTATTTATAGAAGTTCAGAACCAACAGAAATGCATATACAGGCAAACTTCATAACATATCAGTGACTTGTTCTATCAATGGGAACTCACCTTCAACTTCTAGCAAGAGCTAGGGTTTCGACAAATAAGAGAGAACGATTGGAGAGATCGATTGGAGAGCAGGAGAAGATTAGAAATCGATTACTCTGAGAGTCGATTTATGAGCTCGCTTGTTTCTGAGATCGATTAGAGAGATGGAGAAGATTAGAGAGCCATCTATTGTACAAATGTGAGGACGAATAGAGGTTAGAAATCACCTTGTTAACCCTAAATTGTTTCTGAGATCGATTAGAGAGCCATCGATTGCTCAAATGTGAAGTTGATTGCAGACGAGTGACTCAATCTGCAACAAATGCGAAGATGAAGATGCCTTTCATCGAAAAAATTGTTCTACTAATAGGTATTCAAGTATTTCATTGCTATTTCAATTTGCAACAAATGTGAAGTTGATTGGAAAAACGATGAAACGAGACGAAGCCAACTTCATGAAACCACACCAGATCTAGATCGAGTAAATGAACAAAATCGAAACCCTAAAATCGCCTCGTTGAATACAAAAATGGCGAAAGACGGAACAAGAGAGAGATGGCTTACAATTCTTTCTGCGAAGCTGATCATCGAGCACAACTTAGTTGAAATCTTGAAAGAGCGATTCGAAACCGTAAAATCGCCTCGTTGAAGAAATTAGGATTCGGTTCTGAGAGATTTTGAACAAGGGAGAGAGACGAGCAAGTGAATCTTTCAAATCAACTTCAGATATTTCAAATCAATTTTGAACAAGGGAGAGAGACGAGCAAGTGAATCTTTCAAATCAACTTCAGATATTTCAAATTGATTTTGAACAAGGGAGAGAGACGTGCCATTGTTAGAAGGAGCATTGGAAGTTTATGTTCAAATCGGTTTTTTTTTTTTGAGAGAGCTTTTTCAAATCGATTCCACTCTTGAGTATAAGTAACACTTTGTTTTTCTCCCAATCAGTAACACTTTGTTTTACACGTGCATGTCACATGACAATTTAATAATGTTCAATTTTAAATAGTAACAGAAAATACATGATACAATATAATATAATGAGTATCACTAAAAATATGATGCTAATTATGATTACAAATTGCCAATAATGGTGTAGTGGAGAGGAGGGAAATCAAAAATTTGGGGGAGAAGAATGAGGGAATGGGGAGCTTTCTCCCCATTTTCAATTGACAGAGAAGAAAACACATACATAGTCTGTTTTTTCCCATTTGATCTCATCAGATTAGAAAATTGAATCTGTTGCGGTCAATCCCCATAAAAACCCTCGACTTCTCCTCTTCACCATTTCTTTAATCTTCTTCGCTTCATCCTCAGCCGCCGCGCCCAGAGCTACAGTTATATATATATCTCGATTGATTGTTGAATATTTGTCATTTAGATGCCCTGTAAACCTTAATCAATTGTAGAGGTTTTCATCTCTTCTTGCGGTAGATTAGTTTGTATGCGTGTGTGTCTGTGGATTTTGTAGTAGCTGATAAGCCCTAATCTCTCTCGTATGCAGTGTTCTAAAAATCGGCCTGAGCGGTCGCCTAGGCGCTAGAAGGTGGAAAACCGCCCAGATTAATGGCTGGGCGGGCTGTCTGGGCGGTTCTGGGCTGTCTGGGCTATTCTGGGCTGTCTGGGCGATTCTGGGCTGTCTGGGCGGGTCTGGGCAGGATCTAGGCGGATCTAGGCAGTCTAGTCGGCCTAGGTGGGGTATAGGCGGTCTGGGCGATTTTTTTTATTTTTTATTTTTTTTTATTTTTTAATAAGGCTGATTGTGTTCTTATTTTATTTTATTTTCCTATTTTTTGGAAATAAACTATTTAATTATTTTTTATTCAGTATATGTCTAAATATAGCAAAGGATGATTACTTAACGGAATTCTCAAAAGATCTGCCGGTACCAATTTTACTAATGTAGATTTTATCAAAAATAACTGAGGTTATTCATGCAATTTGAAGAAAAATAAAAGATTACACAAATTCAAATTTATATAAAGTACTCATCATGACCAACTTTAATCATTTGAGTTTTAATAAATTTTGTTCAAGATTGTTAATTTTTCATGTTTTTAAATTTTGCATATATATATTGGCATTAAATTAGATGTAATTGATATGGTATTATGCTTAACTTTTATAAATTATTAAAGTTATAATACAAAAACTAAGACCGCCTAAGCGCTAGGCACCTGCTCGCCGCTCGCCCAGCACCTAGCGATTTTTAGAACACTGCTCGTATGTATGCGTTATTTCTAGATCCATCTTTTTCATTTCGATCAATCTTGTTATACATATTTCATGTTAAAAATTTTTGACGAAATGCCTATGAGAGAGCAAAAATGGAAAATATTTGAAAAAATGGTGTTTAAAGAAATGCCTCTGAGAGAGTAGAAGTGATGAAGGCCACATTTGAGGCCTACCTGATGGTGCTACTTGCAGGGCGGATATTAGTGACAATGTGGAAAATATTTTTCAAGTAAAAAAAGGGATTTTTGAACGTCATCTTCTATGTAAAATTGAAGGTCTAACACTAAATTGTGATATAAAATCGTAAATTTTGAAGTTCGTGTGTTTTTTCTGTTTGTAGGATCTAAACAACCCGATTTTGTTAATGTTGTCAAAGGTAGGGGTTTCTCGAGCAAATTTAATGTCTTTAGCAGGATTTTGTTTGTTTGATTGCATTGTGAACTCTGTTTGTGATCTTGTTTTCAACAATTACACAGCTTTTTCACCATTGAAGCTTAGACTCTGTCATATATGATGTCGAAGATCCCCACCCTCGATGCGAACAATTCAGAAAAAATGCCAAGAATTTTGTAAGTTTACAATACAGAGAATTTGATCAACAATTTTGAAATCGAGACTCTTGTCTGACTAATTCCATCTTCAATGTTGCAGCAAGGAGTTATGTTGCTCTTGATTAACCTTGATGGTAACACCACAGTTAAAGTACATGTTACGTCTCAGACTATTGCACCTATCAAGACTTGGAGGCATCATCACCACAAGCATCCAGAAACAAGGTTTGCTCGTATGCCACACCCAACAACGTAGCATAAACCAACAACGAATTTCTTATGCTTTAAATTCCAGAAAGTGTGATTTTCCTCCCTCTTTAAAACTCCTACAACTACCAGTTATCCTACACATACATAAAACTCTCAATCAGGAAACAAGAAACTAAGATTTACAAATGGAGACTGAGACAGAGACGAAGATGGAGAAAATTGTCATGGTGGTTGGAATTGATGAGAGTGAACACAGTTACTATGCTCTAAGCTGGGCTTTTGATCACTTTTTCGCACCTTTCGCTTCGAATTCTCCAATCAAGCTTGTGGTTGTACATGCTAAACCATCTCCAAGTTCCGTTGTCGGCTTCGCTGGACTTGGTAACAAATGAATCTCGTCTCATATCTTTGTTGGAATTTGATTTTGATTAAGGAATTAGTTAATTGAAGTTGATTTTATATTATTTTTTGTTAGATTTGGATATAATCTAATGAAATATCTGTTGTTTTTAGGGGTTGTTGCAGTTTTGCCAACTGTAGATGTTGATCTGAAGTGGATAGCAGTCAGGGTTATCGAAAAGGCCAAAGAATTGTGCATCAGCAAATCGGTAATGATTAACTATTGTATTAATTACATAGTTTTCTTTATGAAATTGGATTAGTTCCTCAACTTAAAACACCCGCAAATTTGAGCTTTCCATCTGAGCTTCGGATGTTAGGTTTTATCTTAAAAGGTTTAGTTTTTATTAGGGAGTTCGACCAATTTTTTATAAACCTTAGCGACTCCTCCTTAGTTGATGTGAAGTTCAAGCCAACGTAATCCCAACAGCTTGATACTACCTTAATTATGTCATCGTACTATAGCTGTACTACACTAGGTCGCGCAAATTATAACACCCTGCTTTATACTACCAGTACTATTGATCTTGTACCAACTTGACCACCCTCGAATAGGTGGGTTTTTAACTCCAAAAATACGCTTCAATGCTATTAGAGGAGAAACCCACGCATAAGGACCTTTCTGCGCTGCTCCTCAATCAATGTGGGGCAAAATCCACATGCAGTCCCTCCAAATATTTTTATAACCTATGAAACTGAAGTCATGTGTCCCAACCATATGTTAAATTAAATCGTTAAACATCAGAAGTTAGTCAGTCTCCTAAGTTATTCTTTTGGGTATGAACACTCTGTTGTTTCAACATCTACAGAGCCTGAAAAGTTGCCTCAGCAATGATTTTCTGAAGAGTCTGTCCAATTTATTTGCAGGTGAGTGATGCAGAATTTGAAATAGTGGATGGTGATGCTAGAAATGTCATCTGCGAAGCAGTGGAAAAGCACCATGCTATGTTGTTGGTTGTGGGAAAATTCTATACTTAGTATAGCTCATTCTGTTTGATTCTTTTTTCATCAAACAAATGAAATAGTGCAAGTTTTCAATAACAAAAGCTTTGATTCATCAATATTTCTCTGAGCATAATGAACCAAGTTCTTTTCTTTTAGTGTGATGCCAACACTCCTAGTTCCAAAACTACATTTAAATCAAACAATCTGATCACACATTCCTACACTGCTACTGACTCCAGGTTTTAGTATAGCATGTCATTTAAATCAAACAATCTGATCACACATTCGTACACTGCTACTGACTCCAGGTTTTAGTATAGCATGTCGTACCACATGCCATGATCGACTAATTAGGGTTAGAAGTGTGAGTCTGTGTACATTCATGTATGCATATCCAAATAGTTTTCTGCAATTTTTCTATTTTTTTGAATTGAAATATAGAAATCTAAAATCTTGGACAACTAGTCAGAGTTGTAATCAGATAAGAACTGCAATGATTCAATATTCTTAATTTGAAAAAAAAAAAAAATTAGTTCCACCCACTCACCACATGCCTCATGTGAAGCATCATTATGTTGTTAGACTGTCTTTATCATCTACAAAATGATACCCTAACATCAGAAGAACAAGAAAGTTTCTTAACTAAATATACAACTGCCACTGAAAGAATGTTGTACAAGATTCGTGTTACATTCGGGCCAAAAATTAGTCCCGACTTCCGAAGAAGGTATAATCATCTGGGGACTACATATGATTCTGAACTATATACAGAATGTAAATGTAGATATACAACAGAAGATCCAAGAATGAGATTGATCGCTACCCACTTCAAAAAAAGGAAACCGAATAATCTCTTCCATAAAAGTGTAGTCACTGTCTCGTGCTATTAAGCATTCTATTCCACACAATACTTGATTTCAGTTAATCCATCTTCAAAAAGTTTTGGGGCTTACTACTTGCAAATGTCAACCATACAATTGTGCCCGTTAGGTAGAAGAAGATCGATGGAGCAAATAATGACATCTGCATGATGAAAGTAGATTATAAATGATAGTAGCTAATGCTTAAAATAGTAGATGGAGGTAAAAATTAACTACCATTTGAAGCATACTTGTGCAAAAAAAAAAATTACTACTCTCGATGGTTAACTTACACCCCATGAATGAGTTGAATCAAGAAGATAGCCTGTAAGAGCAACACCAACAATTCCAGGTACTGCCCCTACAGTGTTGGTAATTCCTTGAAAATAAAAATGCAATCCCACCATATCCAATGAATCAAAATTGTATATGTTGCTGAATTTCAATACAGTTGGAAATGATAGCAGACAGCAGAATTCAAAAACTTGTTCCTGAAGGCTCTGACAAAGAATTTGAAGTTTTACCCCCATCCCAGACTATCAGCCTACAATGAACAAAAACGTTTTATTGAACTGTCTTAGTCAGACAATCTTTAGTTCAACAATAAAGAGAACAGTTCAACAATAAAGAACAAAGACTTATAATGTAAAAGAGAAGTCTGTGGTCGGAGCAAGACTACACATTAGACAGGTGCTCATTCATTCATATTAGTGGCAAACATCATATTAGATTATCACAAGGAAATAGACAATTGATTGATGTTGGGTACCATTCTGTCTTATGGAAACAGAGGTGACTAATAAGTAGGTGAACATAGCAGGCTGAGGTGACCTGCGAGGCTGAGACCTCCCTCTTACGGACCTAATTTGGAAGAAATGGCATTTGATACGCAAACAAAAGCTTATGTTCCTATTAGACTTTGACAAATTTGATATACACTCGATCTCAGCAAGTAATGATTTTAATAAAAGGTATATATATATGTTGTTGGTTTATGCTAAGTTGTTGGGTGTGGCATACGAGCAAACCTTGTTTCTGGATGCTTGTGGTGATGATGCCTCCAAGCCTTAATAGGTGCAATAGTCTGAGACGTAACATGTACTTTTACTGTGGTGTTACCGTCAAGGTTAATCAAGAGCAACATAACTCCTTGCTGCAACATTGAAGATAGAATTAGTCAGACAAGAGTCTCGATTACAAAATTGCTGATCAAATTCTCTGTATTGTAAACTTACAGAATTCTTGGCATTTTTTCTGAATTGTTCGCATCGAGGATGGGGATCTCCAACATCATATATGACGAGATCTTGCAAGGTACCCCCAAGTCTAAGCTTCAATGGTGAAAAAGTTGTGTAATTGTTGAAAACAAGATCACAAACAGAGTTCACAATGCAATCAAACAAACAAAATCCTGCTAAAGACATTAAATTTGCTCGAGAAACCCTTACCTTTGACAGCATTTAACAAAATGCGGTTGTTCAGATCCTACAAACAGAAAAAACACACGAACTTCAAAATTTACAATCTTATATCACAATTTAGTGTTAGACCATCAATTTTACATAGAATATGAAGTTCAAAAATCCCTTTTTTTACTTGAAAAATATTTTCCACATTCTCACTAATATTCGCCCTGCAAGTAGCACCATCAGGTAGGCCTCAAATGTGGTCTTCATCACTTATGCTCTGCATTTCTTCAAAAACCATTTCTTCAAATATTTTCCACTTCTGCTCTCTCACAGGCATTTCTTCAAAAAAATTTAACATGACATATGTATAACAAGATTGATCGAAATGAAGAAGATGGATCTAGAAATAACACATACATACGAGAGAGATTAGGGCTTATCAGCTACTACAAAATCCACAGACACACGCGCATACAAACTAATCTACCACAAGAAGAGATGAAAACCTCTACAATTGATTAAGGTTTACAGGGCATTTAAATGACAAAGATTCAACAATCAATCGAGAGATATATATACCTGTAACTCTGGGCGCGGCGGCAGAGGATGAAGCAAAGAAGATGAAAGAAATGGTAAAGAGGAGAATGTGAGGGTTTTTATGGGGATTGACCGCAACAGATTCAGTTTTCTAATCTGATGAGATCAAATGGGAACAAACAGACTATGTATGTGTTTTCTTCTCTGTCGATTGAAAATGGGGAGAAAGCTCCCCATTCCCTCCTTCTTCTCCCCCAAATTTTTTATTTCCCTTCTCTTTTTTTTTTTTTTACCACGTCACTTCTTGCACGTGCGCCCCACCCTCCCTCGCCCATTTCCTCGACATCTAGAATCACCCTTTGATGGGATTGCCGATGTACACGTAGAATTAATTGTTTGCCAACCGGAATAATGGATGTCTGAATTGAAAGCAAGTAACTTCATATTTCCAAAGAAAGTGTAAAATAAATAAATAAAACTTAAGATCAAAAGCACATCTTAGACTAGATGGACATTACGTACCACAATCATTTATTTATTTATTTATATATTAGGAGAAGGGGCATTGGCTTCATTATTATTAGCTAACTCCAATTTAGCCCACTTTTTAATTGACTTCATTAAGCAGGATGGTTATGTCCAAGGGTACTAAAATGCAATACATGTTATTTTTTTTTATTTTTTTCTTATTTCCTTCACATACTTAGAGCACGTGTCTACAAGTAAAGAATCATGTTTGATTCTTGACTTATAATCATTTAAATGTTTTGAAAAATTTCAATAATAACTACAACCGTCGTAAAAGGTGTACCAGTTGAGTTGGCAAAGGTGTGACGGATGGAATCACATGTCACATATTTGAACCCTGCTGGAAAGAGTTAAGGGTTAAAAAAAAATTTACAACCATCAAATCTAACACATACAATCAACACCGAGAGACAAACTCGAGACCACATATAAGGTCCAGAAAAGAAAGTGTTTAAAGTTTTTGTACGATTCAAAATTGTGAGATGTCTGCAGTAGATCCGATATTGCCATAGCAAATTGCAGGAACACATTTTCACTTGATAAGTTATTTTTAAGGCTAAAGAGATTATGTTAAAGATATTATAGAATATATTTTCACTTGATAAGTTATTTTTAAGGTTAAAGAGATTATGTTAAAGATATTATATGATGAGTTAAATATTTCTTGCAAACTTAAAGAGAAATTCAAATGCCTCTTTAAGTATGTGAGGTCCTGATGGGATTAGACCTGCAAACTCATCGACGTAGTATCAGTTTTGAAATTCGCCTCTCAGATAAAAAAACGTTTGGATTGAAAAGAAGAAACTCTATTTCCCAAAATAAAAAGTCAAATATAAATTTTAAGACTCGTGGAATATTTTCAACAAAGCATAGCTTTCTAGTGGTGAAAACGTTGGGAGGTTTCAATATTATTTATAGAAAAAAAAAAAAAAAGGTTTGTTTGTCATTACGCATAAACCTCGTGTACAATATATCTGAACGTGGTAAGCATTTACTGCTAATAATTAATATGGTGATATTGTTGGATTGAATTATATAAATGACAATACTGAAAATTTATTTTCAATAACAAATTGTTCTTTCAATTGGGGACTTATACTTTGAAAAAATGTCATGGATTTAGTTTTTTCTAGAACAACTTTACAATATAAGAACGACTCCTTTCTCAATTTCTATGTCACTAGGTCTGTTACTAGTAGCTAGTAATTTTTAGTCCATTTTTATTTTAGTATTTTCCAATTCCATGCATAGAGTTGTTTGGTGCCATCAAGCAAGGATTGTGATTTCATTTTTTAAAGTAATTTAGGTAAGTTGATTTTAAGAAATATTTTGTTGTGTATAGAAAAATGTAAAAATTCGATTGATTTGAAGTTATCAATATTGATGCAGTCTTTTTTCGCTCCCTGCTTTGATCTAATCCCGGTGACCTACACAAGTAACGCACGTGAACCACAGACCACCGTGGAGTGGCCGATGGCACTCCGATGCTAAAGTCAGACAGGGTTTTGAAGAAAGTGTAATGTTGTAATAGGGATTTTGTAGCGTACCTTAGCTTACCAATCTCATGTCTTATTTATAATGCAAGGAGTTTCGATTCTGCCAGGCCATCGTAGGTGTAGTTTAGAAAGGAAATCTTCGTGGAGATCTCTCCCTAATTAGGAGTCGTGTTGTAGGAGGGAAGTTCCATGTTAGCTCTGTGCTCCTAAATATGCGGGAGATAGTTCACCATCCAATAGCAATCCGTAAAAGGGAGTTTCCCAATGTTGAAGATACACTGGTGTTTGCTTCCTAGTTGGAAGCAGAGAGGAGCTGTAGTTGCCCGTCCAAAGCTGATCCTCGAGATACTTGCCTGAAGAGGGCTTACGGGTATTAAGGATAGTTGTGAGACGTGTGGGCCTAGCATGCTGTGAGAATTCAGGTCCGCCTGGCGGACCGCAGTTGGACGGGCTCAGAATCGCTTGGGTCGGATCAATGTTGGGATGACACTTGAGGTTGTAGTTCCTCAAGATTATCATGACACATGTACGGCTCCGGGGTGTGACCGTTTTTATGTATCATCAGCTACTCCCCTGAGTTAGTGGGTCGTCACATCGGTTCGCTAAGTCATCTCTTGAAGGGATGCGCCCCTCATGATTATTGAGTCTGAATCGTTTCTTGAGCCACGCACTGCATTAATTGAACATGCATTGCCTTAGTGGAAAAGAGGCGAGAAGCCAACCTCTATTTAGGTCATCCGCTATGTAGAGTCTGATTCTTCTACTTTCCTTTCCTTGTTTTCGAAGCTACCGCTCTAACTAGAAAAGATTGTTCATCTTTCTCATGGCTCAAGAAAACCTTCTTGATTACAATGTCTTGGCCGAGGGCCTGGAGTTTTTCAAAGACAAGTTGTTGTCCGAACCTGGTCTCGCCGAAATCCGTACTAAGTTTGGAGTCCCTAAGACTTGTCGTTGTATCCCCTGACGGGCGATCAGACACCGATGTCACCTCCGACTGGTTTTATCTATTTGCACCGCGGGACGCTTCAAACTGGAATGCATTTTCCAGTTCTGGATGTGATCTGGGAGTTCTTGGACTTCTTAGGGAGTCCTTCGGCTCAGTTGGGGCCCAATGGATATAGGATCATCCTCATGATTCTGCTCAGCACTAAAGAGGTCGGTGTTAGCGTGACTCCGTGGGTGATCCAGTTGCTGACCTCTCCTCCGCTAAAGAGTAATGTTGTTTGTAAGATGAAGTCACTAAATTGCTTCATTAAGCTGCTTGATGATTTCAAGTTCTGGCAGAAGTACTGCTTCTTGGCCCTTGCAGATTCAAAGTACTTTTAATGCAAGGGTCGTTCGCTGAAGCGATAGTTCAGGCCGCTTCGTGAGTTCATCTCCTTTCTTATGACTTTGATATGCTTGATAGTGGGTCGATTAACCATCGCTTGCATTTTTCTGCAGGAAGGTTCCCCACTACTCATCTTACCTTAGAGGAACAAAACACCATGGAAAAATTTCGCACCCTACAAAAAAAAGGTGGTTGATGTCATAAGGGTTTCCAACTTCAACTGTAATGAGCTGTGGGACAACTGGCACATCGCCCCCACTCTGTATCGAGAGTCACGCATTAAGTTGGAAGATGAGGCCCCTTCCAGGAAGATGAAGGCTACTAGGTCCAAAGCTTCTGTTCTGTCTAATGTGGAGGAGTCGTCTAAGACTTTTGCCTTCTTCGTGAGGAAGAGGTCTCACGTTAGAATTGGGTCATCTTCGACACGACCTGTTCCGGTGAAGGGGGAACACGAGTTTGCTAGACCTGTTAAGGCCAAGACTGATGTTTCCGACCTGGAAAAGGATTACATGTGATTGGCAGGAGTTGTAGACAGGTCAAACCTTAGTGACACGCAGATCGATGCTCTGAGTGACCATCTATTGCGAGTTGCAATGGTGCTTCTGCTGGTGTTGATTTGCATGAGGCCGCTCTGGCATAAGTCTCTTGTGAGGATTTGTCTGAGGTGGTAGAATCTAATTGCCCCATGGTAGCTTCGCCTGATAGTGGTAGTGGTACCGGTCGTGTCTCTTGTAGTCCGCATTGCTCACCGTCTCATTCTAGGCCTCAGCTAGAGGTGTTGGAGGTTTCTTTGGATACTTCGTTGCCTTCTTTCTATCCGGATCCTATTGAGTCATCTCCCAAAAAAGGGTTGTTGTTGTTGACAAGGGAAAGGCCATGGAAGAGAACTTGAGGACGGTGGCAACCGTGAAGGGCTGTGCCGACATAATTCCCAATCAGGGAAAGCTTCATCCACACGCACGAATAAGCTTGTTTGCACCAGATTTGGTGAAGCTGAGTTCTCAGGTTTAGCACCAATAGGTGGACGTAGAGTATGCTTCGAGGAAGCATATAAGCAGGCGTCACAGCTGGCTGATGGGTCACGCTCCAAAACCCGAAGAAGATTCATTTGAAGGGTGTATAAAAAAGAGATTGAAGTACCTTATGATGGGTATATCTCATTTGAGCCACGCGGCCGTTGCTGGGGCGAAAGTTGAGGCGGCTCGTGAGAGAGTATACACCTTGGAGTGTGTCTTCTTACATAAGCAAATGTTGTATTCTGATGCGGTTCATGAAATTGAGTGACTTAAGAAGCAAGCTGAAGAGAAGCAGCTGGATTGATCAACCATGGTCGCTGAAGCTCAAAGGGCTCGTCTAGAGTTTTTTTAGAGTGATCTGACAAAGGCGGTGTCCGAAAGGGACAGACTTAGGCAGGAATTAAGCCATATCGGTCGAGAAGTCGAGGTTGCGCTGGAAGTTGCGGCTAAGGCGAGTTTTGAATTGTTGTCTTTCACTGAAGATAGTGCTTCGAAAGAAGCCAACTGGGCTGGTGATAAGCAACAGTTGGAATTCGATGTGGAGTTCTATGCTCGATAAGCGAGGAAGCCTGAGGACCAGCTCGAATTGGAGCAGCATGAACTAAGTGTCGTGAATAGTAGTCTGGCCACAGAGCAGTCTTAGGTCGACACGCTAACTAACAAGTTGGAGCGAGCGTAAACTTGTTGATGCAAAGGTGTTGGATGAATAGCTTCTCCAGGAACAAGGCAAATGTGAATTTCGTTGGGTTGTACATGGACGGCTGGAACTACTGGCGCTGATGAAGGAGAAGCATCCGGAGTGGGATCTCAGACATTATTAAAAGATGTCGTAAGTGGACCTGTCTGTTACCTCGACTGAGGAAGACAGTTTGAGCCCTGATGTCCAAGCTGCAGTGTGTGTGGACGCAACTTCTGCTCCTTATTCCACTAGACTTAACTCTTCCATTTTTGTACACTCTCCTGATAAGGAGTGAACTTTGTGTGCTTGTATACTTTTTTGTTTTTGACCATTAATGAAAACAGTTTTATCCATTTGTATTTGTTGTCTCTATTGCATGTTTTTCGTTTCGCCTTGTCGTTTTGCTTTGGCATAGGCTGGTTGAATCAATAAGATGTTCATTGGTCTGTCTGCGGTAGTGAGCTTGACCGGTTTGTGCTATGAATGACTCGGGGTCATTGCAGTGCAGTCATGTCCGGTAGTGGGCATGTTACAAACAGTTTAGCTGGGGGTTGAGTCATCTGAGTTGTGTCCTGTCCCAAGGTAAGTTGATTGTGGGTTACTTTGTTTGTCTGATCAGTCAGCAGTAGTTGCTGTTGTGAGCGAGTTGTGATGGCCGAGCGTGTGTGTTAGAACGTTCGTGCCGAGTCAGGCGTCGTAAGCTCGGATTGGCATTCTAAGTAGTTTTTATCTGAGCACTGGCTATACGATCTTTGTATCGGTGCGAGTGGCCTTCGTTTAACCTTAGAATGTCAGTTCGTTTGAGCGTCAAGACGCTGACTAAACTATATTCCCATTTGGCGACCGGGCTGAAAAGAAGTGGTCTCGTGGCAAGCCGTTGAAATCAGTTTGGGACTAACTAGGCTCCCACCTTCCAAATCATTTATGTCCGAGCAAAGCGGACTACAGATTCAAGGAGTAAAGGTTTGGCGACCAGGCTGAAAAGCAGTGGTCTCGTGGCAAGTCGTCAGAATCAGTTCAGGACTAACTAGGCTCCCACCTTTCGAACCATCTACACCCTCCCCGCGCGGTGGGGGCTACAAATTTGAAAGGAATTTGACGACCAGGCTGAAAAGCATTAGTCCCATAGCAAACCATCGGAATCAGTTCGGGACTGACTAGGTTCCCACCATCCAAATTATCTACACTTGAGTGCACCAAGCGACAAATTTGGGAGTGGATGGAATTACCTTAAATCAGCTAGTGATGTGTAGGTATAATATGTATGTTAGGGTTGACTAGGATCTCTAGTGCTGGTGTCAAGCACGTGACAGAGTGTTGTTTGAATAATAGACTGAGCCCATGGGCCTGCAGATGAAGAGCTAGGGTTTCCTGCATGGTGCGTTGCGTGTACGGCGTAGATTGCGCGGTGACACGTGTACAGTGTAGGCTGTGTGATGGTTGAGTATCAGTTACTCCCCCTCAATTGATGGGGTTATGTGTAGCGCCCTTAATCGATTGGCGTGGTTTGCGCGGCTTCCTTGGGAATCGTTGTCTGCCAGTTTCCCGTACAATATTCAATGTTTGGCAGTTAATGCTTGAGTGCAGGGATTTTGTAGTGTACCTTAGCTTACCAACCTCATTTCTTATTTATAGTGCAAAGAGTTATGGTTCTACCAGGTCATCATAGGTGTAGTTTAGGAGGGAAATCTTCATGGAGATCCCTCCCTAATTAGGAGTCGTGTTGTAGGAGGAAAATCCCTTGTTAACTCCGTGTTCCTAGATACGTGGGAGATAGTTCCCAATCCAAGAGTAATCCATAGTAGGGAGTTTCCCTGTGTGGAAGATACTCTGGTGTTTGCTTTCGAGTTGGAAGCAGAGAAAAGATGTAGTTGCTCATCCGAAGTTGATCCTCGAGATACTTGCTGAAGAGAGCTGATGGGTATTGAGGATAGCTGTGAGACGTGTGGGCTAGCATCCTGTGAGAGTTCGGATCTGCCTGGCTGACATCAGTTGGGCGAACCACTTGGGTTGAATCAGTGTTGGGTTGACGCTTGAGGTCGTAGTTCCTCGAGATTATCATGACACGTGTATGACTCCGAGGTGTGACCGTTTTTATGTATCATCAAATATAATTTAAGCATTTTAAACTCCTACATACTACACAAAGAATCCCACAAGACTCATAATGTGATACAAACTACATATTTCTTAAGAATCACTTCTATAACAAAATTTTGATACTAAACTATGATTATAACGGATTAAAATGTATGAAAATTGAGCGGAAAATGACGTTTAAGGTCTACTTTTTCACAAAATAGAAAATTTAGATATCGTAGTTTATGTAATGACTAATTGGTGCCTACTTGTATACTTTTATGACCAACAAGAACTATTTCATTAACCCATGTTAACTTATAAACTTATAGGACATATTTACCCTTCCTAAACAAATAAAAAACCTAATTTTATACTTTTATAACCGACAATGACTATTTTATTAATGATTCTAATTTTTTATTTTTTTGTTATTTTTACTTTTTTAACCCTTAACCTCTGCCACCCCATTAATCATTATTATTTTTTGTTAATTTTTTTTTTGTTATCTTGTTCTTTAATTGCAGTTTGAGCAATTATTTTATGACATTTGTTAGCTATAAATGGTTACATTAACATTTTGTTATTAGCATTTTTTTTATTCTTTGAGTGTTTTGTCACTTTGAATGTGTTTGATTTGACTGGTTGTGAAGGTATATCTGAGTTTGAAGAGCAAATTTTTTAGTTTATATTAATGGTTGCTTCAATTCTCTTTCACTATTTAGTTTACATGAAATTATCTTATTAAATGTTGGTTCCTATTTTACCTCATAGACTATGATCATGCTCTATGGTAGATAGCTTGTGACTAAATAACGATAGAGAATAAAATATATTACTTTACAGGTACCCATGCGTTGAAGAATAGGAAATCAAATTTTGATAGTGGAAAAATTGATTTTATAAACAACATTATAGAATAAGAAGCAATGATAATTAAAATCAAATTTCTAATTATCATTAAGAAAGGTAATGCACGGGTACCTATAAACTTTTCTAATCAAATTTATGACAAGTTAATCAAAATGATTTTATTAAATAATTAAAACCAAATTTGTAATCATCATTAACTACAATATGAAATGTTTACCAAACCTTAGCATAATAATTTGATTAACTTGTCAGTTAATCAAAACTTATAAAACTTATAATTGGTTGCTCATAATTAAGGGTAAAAAAATAGAATTATTAATAATAATAAATTATTTTTTGTCATAAAAGCATAAAATTAGGCACAAATTAACCATTACATCAACTACGATATCTAATGGTCTATTTTGTAAAGAATTAGGTCTTAAAAATAATTTTTCGAAAATTGAGATTGACTTGGTGAAAGAAATAAATATTTCATAAATTTACGACATTTTTCCAGAAATCACAATCCTTGCCATCAAGCATGTTTAAAAGTCCTATTTAAAAATTGGGGCACAATCAGTAACTTTTGAGTAGGGTTGGCAGTGGGGCAGATTTTTACGGATATCCGTCCCACCCAATCCGTATGGGGCGGATTTGGATAGGGTTGAATGGGCTTTCAGGTGGTTTCGGGTATCCAAAAATATTCGTTTACTATTCGGGGCGTATACGGTTTTAGCCATATCTGCCCCCGCAGGCCCCACGAATATCCGTTTAACCAACGAATTTACAAAAGCACCCTTCATCTATATAAAGGCATTAACTCTTGTTTTTCACAAATACAATCACTCCTGCCTCACCTCACACCAATCGCTCCCTCACCAATCTCTCCCTCTCACAGAGCGATTTCCCTCCCTCCCTCACATCGCACATCGCACATCGCCTCGCCCTCCCTCACGCCGCGATCTCTTGCCCTGCTCCCTCACGCCGCGAGATCCTCCCTGCTCCCCTCACGCCGCGAGACGCCGAGATCCTCCCTGCTCCCCTCATGCCATGAGACGCCGAGATCCTCCCTGCCCCCTCACGCCGCGAGATCCTCCCTGCTCCCTCACACCGCGAGATCCTCTCTGCTCCCCTCACGCCGCGATCTCCCTCACAGAGATCAAGATCAAAACGGTTTCTTCCTCTCCCCCATCAGAGATCAAGATCGAAAGACAAAGGGTTTCTTCTTCTCCCTCATCAGAGATCAAGAGAGATCAAGATCAAGATCAAATCAGATCTGAGACTGAGATCAAGATCTGAGATCAAGATTTGGATCGAATCTGATCTGATCAAGATCTGATCTGATCTGAAAAAGATCAAGATCTGATCAGATCAGATTTCAAGATCTGATTTGAGATCAAGATATGATCTGAGATCAAGATCTGATCTAATCTGAGATCAAGATCTAATCTAATCTGATCTCAAAGATCGAATTTTTTAGATCAATTTTTTTGAATTTGTTGTAATTTTTTTATTTTTTTGTTAATTTTTGTATGGTTTGTAATTTCTGGTGTATGGTTTGTAATTTCTGGAATTTTTTGTAACTTTTGTATGATCTCACAAAAACCAAATCTGTTATAATCTGTTTTTTTATTTTATAATCTGTTTTTTTGCGCAATGGTGGTGTGATTCGATATATTATAATCTGTTTTTTTTTATTATTATATGAGAATCTGTTGGTTATTGTTTTGATATTTGAGAAGCTGTTTTTTTCTCTCCGAGTATTTTGGGAGGGGCGGATATTCACCAATCCGTCCAGTTCGGGGATGGTTTTTACAAAATATGGTAAACGGATGTTCGGGGCGGATTTGGATATCCGTGATCTCCAACAGGGCGGGGATGGATTTGTCCAAATCCACCCCTTTGCCATCCCTACTTTTGAGTGTGACCTATTGAAAAGTTTTTTAATTGTAAGACAATATGTGCATTATCCCACTAGTGGCATTCGCATGGTCACCACCTAACAAACAAATAACTTCTATAAATATGATACTACTTAGAAATTGATAAATAAATAAACAAATTAAAAGTAAAAGTTCAAAAATCAACTATCATGTGAAGCACATCACAACAATGTCAAGTTTTCTACATACTAATTGATGATACATCAAACCATCCTCTAACCGGCACCGTACACGTGTCATGATAATCTCGAGGAACTACAACCTCAATCGTCATCCCAACATTGATCCGATCCAAGCGGTTCTAAGCCCGTCCAACTGCGGTCCGCTAGGCGGACCTGAATTCTCACAGCATGCTAGGCCCACACGTCTCACAACTATCCTTAATACCTATAAGCCCTCTTCAGGCAAATATCTTGAGGATCAGCTTTGGACGGGCAACTACAGGTCCTCTCTACTTCCAACTAGAAAGCAAACACCAGTGTATCTTCCACACTGAGAAACTCCCTTCTACTGATTGCTCTTGGATTGTGAACTATCTTCCTCATATCTAGGAGCATGGAACTTCCCTCCTACAGCACGAGTCCTAATTAGGGAAGGATCTCCACGAAGATATCCTTTCTAGACTACACCTACGATGGCCTGGTAGAACCAAAATTCCTTGCACTATAAATAAGACATGAGATTGGTAAGCTAAGGTACGCTACAAAATCCTTGTTACAACATTACACCTTCTTCAGAGCCCTGTCTGACTTTAGCATCGGAGTGCCATCGACCACCACACGGTGGCTTTTGCTCATGTTTGCTACCTGTGCAGGTCTAGGTAATCAACAAGGAAAGAGAGCATGAATCGACTACATCAGTTTGGCGCCGTCCGTGGGGAACGACGGACTTCCTCAGAAAAACTGTAGTTCCACCTTTTCCAGAGAATCAGCGAGATGGTGACAACAAGGTCTCGCAACAATGAAGATGTTGTTGAGCCTTCAAACGCTCAAACCGGAAAAACACTACCCGTTCCACCACTACCATGGGAAGAACTTCCTCAGGCCCCCGTGCCAGTGGCGGCCGCAGCAGACCCAAGGGGGCCGACTCTCAACACAGATGCAACAAATCGCTGAGACGCTGAAGGCTTTCAAAAAAAATCATCCACTCGCAAAAGGAGAATGTGAGCAGTGAAAGGTTCGTTCCCTAGAAAGTTTCAGAGAGCATGTTCAAGATAGCAACGCTACTCCAGCAACATCTCAATGGACATGAAGTGGAGGTGCAGCCAATAGAGACCTAGAGTCTAGAGCCAACAGGCACGTCTCGCACAACCCCATCCGCAATGGGGCCACAAACCCAGACATGTTATTTAATATCGAGGTCCCTCTGTTCATGGATGAACCACTGCCAAAGAAATACACCCCACCAAAGTTGGAGTTTTACGATGGGACAGGAGATCCGTCCGATCACATGTGCCACTTCCAACACGTTATGGTGCTCAAGGAAGGGTCTGAAGCAATAATGTGTTGATCAATCCCCACAAGCCTGAAAACGTCAGCACTGACGTGGCTCCACAGCCTTCCTCCGAAATCCATCGATTCATTTTGGATGTTGGCATTGGCGTTCTTTATACACTTAGTGGGCAGTCGTGGCTCAAGAGGGACTCGCATTATCTGCTAACCCTAAAGCAAAAACAAAATGAGACGTTGAGGGAATACGACACTCGTTTTAATGATGAGCTGACACTCATCTATGACTATAGTGATGACACCGCCATCACAGCTTTCACTTCGGGCCTGAGAAGACGCACATTCTATGACTTCCTCACCCTGGACCCCGCTCAGAGATGCCTAGAGATACATCACTATAGACGAAATGTTGGCCAAAGAGATAGGGAGGGTCAGAGAAGAAATCCTCTATTCCGAATGATAGGAAAGAGAGGAAAAAGAAATAGGACGATGGCAGTAACAAGAGGAAGCGCACAGACAGCATAACCAACTCGGCCACCCCAAACAGGACAAGGCCTCAAATTACTTCGGGTCCAAGTCTGTCATCCCTCTCAATACTAGTTTGTCTGACATCTTAGATTCCATCAATGATTGGGATGAGCTAAAGTAGCCGCCTAAGCAGCGAGGAAACCCCACTCGGTGACACAACATCAAATACTGCGCCTACCACAAGGAATGCGGACCTGATAATGAGGATTGCAAAAACCTCAGAGGATAAGTCGAGTACTGGATCAAGAAAGGTAAACTCAATGAGTTCCTAGGCTTGGACAGGAGGCAGGGTCGAGCAAAGGAAAGAGCTGACGCTTTCAATGAGATTAAAATGAAGTTATTGACGTCATTTACGACTTCTACGGGGTCGGTCCCGAAGGAGAACAATCAAACATGTCAAGCAAGAGGACACCAACCGAGATGCGGTCACCATCTCAATGTGAGGACCGACAAGTGCAACACGCAAGAGTTCACAACCTGATCCCATCATTGACATTCACAAAAAAAGATCTCCAGGGGATACATTCTCCTCATAATGACGCATTGGTCATCTCCGTCCTTATTGCAAAATGGGAGGTAAAGAGAGCCTTGGTGGATAGTGGAAGCTCACTAAATGTATTGTTCCTCAGCGCATTCAGAAATATGCAGTTACAGGAGAATGACCAAATGCCCGCCAGCCACCCTATGGTTGGATTCAGCTGAGAGAAATATTTCCCCATCAGGAAAACCAATCTAATGGTGGTGGCAAGAGAGCCACAGCTACGGAATAACCTTGTCCAAGAGTTCATGGTAGTTGATGCCCAATCCATCTACAACATCATTCTGGGAAGGTCGTAACTTCATCATATGGAAGTAGTGGTATCCACCTTATACCAATGCATAAAATATACAACCAACCATACCCAAGGGACTATTTGAATAGCTCAGCCAGCGGCAAGAGACTACCATTATGCAGCCCTAAAGCAGCTGAATTATTGCCAGTTACAACTCAGGCCTACAGAACCAACATGTCAGGCATCGAGCCTAGACAAAAGAGGTGAATCACTCTATGAGGGCAGAGGAGCCCGGATAACCAAGGCGTAGCTATGTGGAAATCCAGAAGTCAAGGCTAGCAACACGATGTAGACATACTTCAACAAATGGGCGCCAACTCCAAGAGGTGTTAATCAGCAAGGAACTGCATGCCAGCACGAAGTCCACTATTCAGTAACTTAATTATCATTTTTTTATAAATAAAAAATAAATAAATAAAAAAAAAACTTTGCTAGAGGGACCATGCAATCCAAGTAGGACCATTTGCTCCTTTTTCAGAGCCGGATTAGCTCATCCCAACTCAGAGTTAAATTATTTGTTACTTTAATTTCGTTTCTTGCTTTCTGTTTTCCATTTTAGTTTAGAAGAATTGTTCATACAAGACACATTCCAGAAATAAAACAGATTTTATTGATTGCAATGAGAGTTATTACATAGCTTGCCGACCAACTAATACATCAGTTTATACACTACAAGTATCTAAGTCTGATACAAACATCTATCCGCTGAAACAAGGGTAGGGACTTCGATCTACTAATCCGCCTCCAGAAGAGAAGGTGGTTAGAGTAAATTGTCTGAAACAAAAGGCGAAAGAACGCAAACAATTCCTTGCTCCATCAAATCATCTTGTAGGGACAATCTAAAGGAGGCAATGTGATCCTTGAAATGAAACGCAGATGTCTTCAACCCGCTAGACTACCCTACTGAAAGGGATGGAAACTAGAGCAGGATGAGGCAAGAGGAGGATGACCCTCCGGATGAAAGTGACAGAAATGTGGCTAAGCTAACATCACTGGAAAGAAGGTCGCATTCATTAGAGCTTTGCCATGCCAACCCGCCCTCCGGTTGGAGCATAACGTGTGAAACCCAGAGCGAACGAACGCCACAAACTAGTTGTTGGTATTATCACCCAATAGTAGTGGCAAATGGGAACTCAAAAGCCACAAAAGATGGAAGACAAACTTGTCCCCTGAGGAACAGTTTGTACTTCTTCTACGAAATATAAGAAGATATTACAATATCTCATGGGATCAATCAGATGCCCCAACCAGATCAGGTGACACTGCATAATAGCAAGTCTTATAAAGACTCGTCGGCTCAAATGTCAGAACATCCAAAGACTCAAATGACGGAGACTTCCTCCAGCCTTTGGAAAATCCAAAGCAAACTCTCTGTTAAGAAACATTTGATTAACATGCTCTATTATTCTCATTGCAGTGCTTCAACGCAAAATAGCCAGCCAATATATAAGCGAAATGGTTCATTAAGAGGTGTCAACCAGCAGTTACTTCAACATTAAATGTCGTACGAGAAATCGGGAAAATGACGCTTCCAATTGCAACTACACAAGTCCACATCCTATGAATCAATAACCTTGCAAGTAGCCTCATTAACTGGGGGGAGTAATCGATATTGAACCATCTCGCAGAATGCATTGTATCCCTAGCACACTGATCCATAAAGATTTTTTCTAAATCGACCTCTCAACTAATGGGCCCAAGCTTATGCCCTATCAGATTCGGCCCAGCACACGCAAAGGAACAAACAGCAAAGGCCCTGAGCGCCCACAAAATAAGGAGCATGCCTACAAGTGTTATCATTAAACCCAAGGCATCAGCTCTACTATTATTCCACGGTCGTTCATTAAAGTCGGTCAATCTATTATAAGTCTGATCAATCGATCCGACGTGGAGTCAGGCCGCTAGGTGAGTTAAGTAAGTCAGGACACCCAAGTCAAACTTACACGCCCAGAATTTTATATGCGAGCTAAGTAAGTCAGGACACCCAAGTCAGACTTACACATCCAAAATCTTATATGTGATCTAAGTAAGTTAGGACACCCAAGTAAGACTTATACGCTCAGAATTATATATACGAGCCAAGTAAGTCAAGACACCCAAGTCAAACTTAAGCACTCATAATCTTATTTTGACCAAAGCTTAGTCAGCTCTGACTGATTATAATAGCTTCTGGTCCGCTCTAACACCTAGCTCGCCAGAAGCAGACGACGATGGGTTAGAAAGTGGGAGCTTAGTCAGTATTTGTAATTCCTGGCCGCAATGGCTTGCCAGGGACCATTGTCCAACTATAGATAATGGTTGTCGAGGCTAACAAAAGCTTAGTCGATTTTGACCTATAACAATAGCTTTTGGTACGCTCTAATGCCCAATCCGTTAAATTAAACGGATGTCAACGGTTTAGAAAGTGGCAGCTTAATCAGCTCTTTGATGCCTGATCAAAATGGCTTGCTAGGGATCATTGTCCAAACATGTCCAATAGAGACCAAACCCGATCGAAGCTTAGTCGGTGATGACTGACGATGATGGCTTCTGGTCTGCTTCAAGCCTAGTCTACAAATAACAGATCCTTTGAGAATTCCATTAAGTAATCATCATTTGCTATATTTAGACATATACTGAATAAAAAATAATTAAATAGTTTATTTCTAAAAAATAGGAAAGAAAAATAAAATAAGAACACAATCAGCCTTATTAAAAAATAAAAAAAATCGCTCAGACCGCCTAGGCCGCCTAAACCCCGCCTAAGCCGCCTAAATCCCGCCCAGACAGTCCAGAACCGCCCAGACTGCCCGCCTAGCCATTAATCTGGGCATTTTTCCACCTTCTAGCGCCTAGGTGCCGCCCAGGCCGATTTTTAGAGCACTGGTTTGCAAATGGTCACTACTCGTACGCAGACAGTGGTCACCGAACCTCGACCAAAGTTTAGTCAGTGGTCGCTGATGACAATGGTTTTGGTCTGCTCCAAGCCTAGTTCACTGCACGAGGATTTCGACTGCCTAGAAAGTTGAAGCTTAGTCAGTGCTCATGTATCCTGGTAAAGACGACTTGCCTGGGATCATTGGCCAACTTCACAATGATCGCCGAACCCTTGGCAGAAGTTTAGTTAGAACAACTGACAATGATAACTGCTAGCTTTCCCCAATTCCTAGTCCACCACGAACATATCAAGATGGGTTGGAAAGTGGGATCTTAGTTAGTGTTCATGTAGCCTAGTGAAAACTGCTTGCCAAGGACCGCCATGGTCACCAAAACCTTACCTCGATTTAGTCAGTCATAACTGACGATAACAACCCCCGGTCCAATTAAGCCTATTCAACGAATAGCAAATAAAGACAAGTCAAAAGTACGGTCAGAGTTCTGAAAACTGGACTCGCAAGGACTACAGTCCAAACATTTACAAGGGTGCAAGTGCTAGGACAACAGTCTGACTAATACGCTTATAATAGCAACAGTAACTGCTAGTCCAACAGACAGCCAAGCCAGCTGACATAGGGTGTACTACACTCCCCGATCTCTAAAAATGTCTGAGAAAACTGCACAAACTATTGTAGCACAAAAATCAGAGCTCCCAACAGCGAATGAAACATAAGCTTCCTAGCCCAACAAAGTTCCTCGTCTGACAATTAATATCAAAATAAGACAAACCAGGTAAAAGCTAGTAGGAAAAGCAAAGGAAGACAAACAAGTGTGAAGTACTATTCATTTGCAAACTTGAATACAAGATTCACCCCTCATCAAATGGAGAGTCAGATACCATAGAACTAGACTTAGTAAGAGACACGTCTATAGGTGTTGCCTCTCGATCCCCCTCATCAGGGTCGCCTTCTTCTCTAGACGAATCAGAGGGTACTCCAAACTCTGCATGTGCAATCTCTTTATAATAAGAGATATCCCAATCGGGATGCTCTTCCTTCATCAAATGCAACAGCTCCAGCCTTCCATGCACGACTCGCTGAATTCAAACTTGCCCTCTTGACTCAGCGAGCTTCTGCTTCAGTTGCTCCAACTCGCCCGACAGAATTTCACTCTTTGAGTGCTCAACATTCAGTTTATCATTGACGATATTCAGCTCATTCTGCGCCAAAATAAAATGCTATCCAGCGATCCGCATACTCTTGGCATGAAACTCAGCATCGGCCTCTAACTACTAACATTAGACAGTCCACTCGGACTCCTTTTTAATCCTCTCAGCATGCAGAGCCTGCAATTCAGTCTACACTCCATCCATAGAATCACGGGCAAGTTGCAAATCACGATGGACAAGGTTCAATTCATTCTTGAATTGATCCCTCGCGGACACTGCCCCTGCTAAGTCGGACTCAAGCGCCTCCAAGGGAGCCTTCTAAGCCTCCGATCCAATAGACCTGGACTTCGCTCCAGTATCTGAGAAAGCTTCGAGTTGCTTTCTCAATGACTTCTGCATGTTTGCAAGGATTCGCTTCATGGTATATATTCTCTCACGAGTGGTCTCAACTTCAATTTCAGATGAAGCCACTTGATTCAGATATAACATCCCCAATACAAGATATTTGTACCCTTTATATAAACATTCTCCTAGCGACTCTCCTACTGGCTTCGAAACGCAGTTTGCCAGCCAATCATTTAACATATTGATAAGCTTCATCGCAACGTAAGAGATGTCAACCTCCTGATGCCAAGCTTGGTTGCTCATCCTTATTACATCTGGAGCAAACAAACTGATACGAACATCTGAATGAAGATCATTCAAAACCAAAATCACTCCAGCACCGCCCTTAGCCGTCCTCACTACATCAAGGCCTCATCAATAGCTTTCCTTTTGTCGCAATAGCAGACTCTCTCTCACGTACGGGTTCAGCTTCAGTTGATGGAGAAGAGGGAAGCGAGTTATTCCTTGGACCCGTCGTCAGTTGAATATGAGGACATGAACGAGATGGAACACAGTACGGGCAACAAGAAGGGGGTCCTACACCATGACACCTACGATCAGAGGACTCTTGAACAGATCCATGATCCAGAGAAAGGCGTAGCATACAATTCTTTATTGAAAAAGGGTGACTATCTAAGGCTTCCAATCCCGCCTACGGCATCATTTGATTTAAAATTCCTCCTACTGGGTGTTTAGTTTGGTAACATCCTCCACGCTCACAATTTGCAGATACTCTCTCCAAGTCAGGAAGAAAGACAAGGGCCACCGTTTTAGCATTACGCCCCTCAGAAACAATAGTCTCATCAAGCTCTTGCCCGACAGCATCATGTTCTTCGGATAAGGCCAGACACTTGCGGACTGACCTAGATAAAGCACTATATTTCTTTGGATGCACGGAAGAAGGAAGCACCTCATCTATTTATGCCCTCCTCGAAGGGCTTGGAACCTTGAGCTTAGGAAGTTTCCTCTTCTGCAAAACATACACACCTTCAGGCTTTGGCTTTTTTACCCGATACACAGTGAGTGCCACGTGCCAATGAGCCCAAAGACCATTGCGGTCAACATTAGAAGGCTTAACGACATCTTCTACTTCCAGACGAGGCACGTCGCAGAACGCATCCAAAGTTGTTTATTTTCAGCAGAAATAGGCGAAGTGGAAAATCTCCCTGCGGATTTCACAACAGGTCAGTCTAATATTCAACTAACACAAGCAAGATCGAAGAATGAGTCTACTTACTTAGTGGTCTAAATTCACGCTTAATTGGACGACCACCAAGCTCAAAATACGTCGAGACTACTAGAGCCATGAAACAAAACTTTTGCCATGATTTAAAATCATTAGGCAATTTGCCAAAATAGTCTGGCAATGTCAGCACGCACACAATGTGCTTGTTTATCAGAGGTGAAGTGAGCAATTGCATTACCCTCGAAAACACTCGGACACCGGCGTCTTTAACCCTAATCAAAATGGCAATCAAAGTCCTAAACCCATTCGGCACAAATTGATCTGGAGCAATGTCAAGGTACGCCAGGAACTCCCAGATCTCCTTGATGACAGGAAAGCAGACACCCGATTGAATCATACCTTGGTGAAGACAAATAAACCCATCGGGAGGGTACAATGGCGTTAGATCAACGCCCTAAGTTCAGAGGACTTCCAAATCAGATTCAGAAAGCAACATCTCCTCAAAAAACTTATGGCCCTTGACAAACAGTTCATCAAAAAAGTGATCTCGGCCCGCCATGAAAGAAAGTACGAGTTTTTTAATACGAAGGTTGAACAAAGTCAAAAGCACAACAGACAATACAGCAAAGCAGAATCTCTGAGATCGAAAGAGTAAAGGAACTATACACCACAGGCAGGAGAGCTATTTAGAAAATTGAACTCCCACCTTTCCTGCTTTCAAGCTGACGCACGCCTAATTAATGCAATACACCGCAAGAGGAAATTACTCAGACTCAATCATCATGCCTGCACAACTGCTTTATGAAATGACCTAGTGGACCAATAAGATGGCCCACTAACTCGAGGGGAGTAGTTGATGATACGTCAAACTGTTCTATAATCAGCACCGTACATGTGTCATGATAATCTCGTCAACAGAATGAAGTAGGCTCGATTGCACGCCCAATCTAGCGAAGCCCATACAGTACTAAGCCCATCATTGGCAGAATCTAGATAGTCGGATCCGAGTTGCAATGGACCAGTAAGCCCACCCGTCACGCGGTCATGCCCAATACTCGTAAGATCTTTAAGGCAAGTATATGATAGATCTACCTAAGACAAGCAAGCTAGCAACACATTGAATGCGACTATGAAACATAAATTAGAGTATAAGTCAGACAAAGAAACTTCCTTGCATGGACAACACTCATAAATGGAAACCTCTCCTGCAGATCTAGGAGCACGAATCGTGTGTGGAAACTATCCCACATGGACAGCTTCTGATTAGGAAAGGATTTCCACAACAAGATCATTTTTCGTAAACTATGCCACCAAAAGCCTAGCTGAACAAGGACTCCTTCACTATAAAAGGCAGATAAGGTCGATGAACTAGAGGTATGCAATATAACTCAATTTACAGTTTTAAGCCTTATCTAACTTAAGCATCGAAGTGTCATCGACCACAACACAGTGGTGACCCAACCTCAATACATATGTACATACGAAAATTCAACAAATTTGAACAAACATAAACCCTACAGAACAGACATGAACATCAACTTCACCTGCTACTAAAATTTTCAATCCTACACTCCCATAAGAGTACGCCGACATGTCACAGAAAAAGAAAAATCAGTGGCTGGTATGAGCAGAACAAATACAAACAAAAGTAATACCATATATATATGATGTTATGAGATACACTAAGCAGTATAAATCATAAATAAACATAAGTGCAGCTAACAAATGAGATGTGAGACCCGATATGCTAAAGGATCCTAAACATGACTTCTAAGTTCTCTAATGACACAATGAATCTCTAAGGGGTCATGATATTAAGTTTCATTTCACTCCCACCAAATAATATCGTAAGGACTTTACTAAGCATGTGAACCTACCAATAAACAAATTATATAGCATTACAAATGTGTTATCAGACTACTCATGGATCTATGTTAATTATCACCTTCAGAACTACATATATAAATATTTCTAAACTAGCATATATACAACATTAGAAAAGAACACATGTCATACACTAAACCAAAGTCCTCGATAACAAACCATTGCATTATGCTAAACCATCCTAAAACAATGGCTTCATTATGTTTGTGTCACAACCATAAGGGCTTGTTTCTGTATATACGTATGCATCACGAAGATAAGAAACACATGTACTAGATAATAATACATCATGGAAACCATTGGAGTCTTGGTTAAATACGAAATCCACTATCAAAATTATAGTTTGAGTGGCTTCATTAGGAACTCATTATATTACCTAAAAAGCGATATTCATATATCTGGAAGCTTAAACTGTTAGTGGGCTTACCTCCCTATATACTAGTCACATAATAAAGTAAAGTAATTATTACAAGTTTGCGACATAAAATGCAATATGAGTCTATCATTTAATGTTTAACAATCACGCCTTAGCCCGCCGTGTCGAACATGTCTCAACCTAACATGTCTTCGTACGCACACTGATTCTACTCTGAGCATGTATATTCCCAAGTGGGGTGCCACATCTAGGACATACATGTTTTCACAAAAGAGCGATCATGCTGCCCAAAATCATTAATCATAATGTGCATCGAGGAAACCTTCAACCCAAATAAAAGCTCAAACATCCTCATGTCGGGGTAGTGATCAACATCGATTACCAGTGGGAGTTCTTTTCTTTGATGTGGGAAATCAAGCATCCTCAAGGTTGGGTTAAAGATCAAGATCGAATGCAAGCGAAAGTTCCTTTCTTGGATGGGGAATCAAGCATCCTCAAGGCGGGGGTAATGATCAACATCGACTACCAATGGGAGTTCCTTTTTTGGATAGGGAATCAACCACGTTCTCAACGCCACATGCTACTCCATACCAAGGTTGTGTGTAGTTTCTAGTGTTAAATGGGTGAACATGAAAATAAAAGCACACATGTGCATATTGCTGGAATTGTGGGAAAATATAATCTAACATAGGGTTGGGTATTCATACCCAAAAATCGAACCGAACCAAGAACTGAAATAATCGAGCTGGTTTGGATCTTTTTTAAATGATCACTACACCATATTTGCATTTTTGTAACACCCTTCAAAACAGTATCACTTTTAAAGTGTAACAATTCACCTAACAATTTTACACATTTTCACAAATAAAATGATACAATAATAGTATCACCATGAAGAGTATCATTATAAAAGTGATACTATTCATGGTGATCCAACTTATTGTATCATTTTTTTTTGTTACTGTTTTTCATTTTTTTGACTAAATTTAGTTTTGATTTGAAATTGTTTGGTGAATTGTAACATCTAAAAAGTGATACTGTTTTGAGAGATGTTACAAAAGTGCCAATTTGGTGTAGTGGATATTTAAATTTTTGATTTTAAAAATTGGATTGGACCTAAATTCTAGGCCAAATCTCGGTTCTAATTATCAGAACCTGCTGTTTAATCGACCCAGCTCGGGTATTTTCAAAACTAATGAATTACAATTTTGAGCCCACCCTCTGCTGGGTCCAAGATCAAGTCACAAAACCCATCTCCTCTTCCCCATTGAAACCTAGACACCAAATTGAAGTTGAATTTGAAGATAAATTGTAAACTTTGATAGTTAGGGTGAAGAAAGAGAGGAATTGATGTATGTTGGAAACCCTAGAGTGACCAATGAGATGAGAAGAGTTTTGTTGTTGAGAGTCGAATATGGAAGCATGGAAAAATAAAGAGGAAGGGTTTTGTTTAATTGATTTTGACTCACGTATTATATTGAGAAAGAAATAAAAATGTACCCTCCTATTCTAACTGTAATGGAGTGTCTTTTTCCTCTAGTTTATTATGTTGATTCAACAACTCAAATCATACTATTTTTCTTCTTTGCTTGCATTTGCTTCTCCGTTTGAGAAGCCAATCATTCACGCACCCCAGTCCTGCATGTGGTAGAGATGGTGGTGATGGGTTGGGTTCCAGGTGGTATTGGTGAGGTGAGGTGGTGGTGTTGATTGAAGAAAGTGAAGGAAATGAATGAAGCTTGCAAGTGGCTGAGTTGTGTTGAAAGAGAAGACCTTTGATGCATGTTCTAGGGTTTATTGTACCTTTGTTCTTGTTGTGGGCTGAATTGTGAATTAGACCGGCCCAACCCAACCCAAAATTTTGATTAGCCTGGACCTGGTTAACCGGGTTCACCCGGTTGTGGCTTGGTCCTTAAAATCAAGTTTTTTTAAAATCGATTGGTCCTCGATTTGGATATTCGGGCTGGTTAACCAGACTAGCCCCTTAGTCTAAGATGATACAAGTCAAATATCGAATAAATATATAAATACTATATCTGAAATGTCCAACTGACTTTCCAGCTGCGTCACATAATCATAAATACCATCAGAACACCAACCATAAATGTTAGGATTGATAACATTACCCTAGACACATTATTAATCGCAATAATACTTTCTCCTCTTATTGTAACCATCATTTCATAAGTAATCAACTCGGGATCATAATATAAATCATTTCATAACTAGTTTATAATCATCATTAAGAAGGACACTAATGCCAGCATCATAATTCCTCAGGCAAAGTTGTAATGTATTCATGTTTATTTGTAAGTCTTTTTTATAAGTAATAAAGGTATGACATCCCATAATTGCCCCTCCCTCCCGAGATTCCAAAAAAATGTCAACATCATAATATACATTATTTCATAACTAGTTTATAATCATCATTGTGCCTTTAATAATGTCAGCATCATAATACATCATTTCTTAACTAGTTTATAATCATAATTGTGCCATTATGAAGGATAATAATGCCAACGTCATTAAACAAATAACCACCTGGAATCCACATGCTAAATATTAAGTTTTCATGCGTTCACTATTTCATATTAGTGTAACACCCATAAAAAGTTTTCTAGATAGATTCCACGAACTAGACAAAACCACATCCAACTAACAACACATATCAAATAGAAGTAGATTAAAAGCAATCACAAAAGTCATCAAATTAATAAATCAATGAACCTGACTAAGATATTTTTTCCCCATTGATTATGCCCAAACACTACACACGGGTCAATGCAGTAGAAAATGAGGTGTCAATTACATGAGGAAATAGATCTACAAAAGAGGTTCAAAGTAATACCAACAAAACAATGAACTAAAAGTAAGAAAATCTTGAAAAAGAAAATTAATTGAATTTAGGTGAACAAAAATCACAAGGGTCCAAGAGTCCCTCCTAGATTTCATTGCTTCAACTTGTACCGATTCAGTCATGATAACTCAATAATGTGTTTCACATCTCAAAAAAAATCGTAAAAATAATCTTTAACATGCCACTATATTCTAATGTAAATAGATTCGCGAAATCACATTCCTTGGTTTTGCCTAGGTGCGGCAAATCCAAAATACGTGTGCGATGTGTTGTGATCTTTACGTGAACGAAATGTCACGTCATTCCATCATCATCTAGCATCCCATGTTGCTAGAGTTTTATTCATAAGTTGCAGAATGATCAACTTATGCCTCTCTTTCAACGTGACTATGCTTGCAACATGTTCCTTGTTTATCAATTCTATGATAACATTCATGAATTGGACATTTTCAACAGTTTTTTAAGACTTGTATCGGACATCATGTATTTTTGTCATGCCCTTTCTCCTTGTGCAAAAACTTAGTCTTGTGGATGCAACCTGTTATGTGCATTTTACTTATGAAACTGACTTTGAAGACCATGATGAGTTCATGGAATTTCTCAGTGTTTCAGGTATTTATTCTAGTCAAGAAACCTTTTGTTCATACCTGATTGACCGCTTTTGTTCGTCATTTAGTATCATACATCGTATTCTCCTTGGTAATTATTTTTTTTTACCAAGACCCTTCGTTGATGACCCGCTACCAAGCATATCTTACTTGGAAAGTCCTGCGAGATCGTACGATCTACCCTCCTTCGATCATTTGGAACTTGATGGTTGAGTATATGGGTGTTTCTTTACATGGTCTACCTTATGGTACTTTGAACCCAGCTCATATCGTCCATCCCTAGACGTCGTCAATTACTGCCATCTCGTGATGGATCTTTTAAACCCTACTCCTATTGGTTCATCCATTCAAATGTTTGATGCATAGAAATTGACATACAATGATGATGATGAGGTTGTGGAGTTGTACACTCATATTTTATTTAATGATATTTAAATCATGAGGACCATTGTCAAAAGACAAGAAAATTTGAATCAACTCATGAAGACAAGTCAAAACTATGAAGAATGAGGCAAGTCAAAAATAGCTTATGGATGGAGAAAATTCAAATGAAGCGCCAAAAGCTATTTTGGAGGCAAAAATAAGTAGAAACCAAATTTCAAAGTTTAAATTTGAGTTTCCCCCCATTTTAGAATGTATACTCTCTTAATTATTCTCTCTTTAGACAACCCCGTGTTTCCACTGATGTCCATGTCAAGTACAAAGACATGTGACGGGAGAAACTTTTGTCTTGAAAAAAGTTGTTTGAGGCATGCAAAATTGACTTCACCCTTAACAAGTCTTTTCAGCAAAGAGCCTTTTTTACAATGTAGAAGTTGTTCTGATTCTAGTCGTTCTGAAAAGTAGGTGGTGGAACGATGAAGTCAATTTCACTCTGTCCAGAGTAGTTCAATAAATAAGAACCGAGATCCATCTCTTTAGATCATCTCCCATACCTCTCTTGTTCAAACTTGTGAAGCCTATCTCCTTTGGCATTTTCTTTGAGAGATCCATTCACCCACTCAAAACCCATATCCCTTGTGAAAGATCCATAGTGTTTTAGGAAGAAATTATTCCTCTCTTCATGAATTGTTAGTTATGTAAATAAAAGAGATAAGATAAGTGAGGAATAAGAGTTTAAGAGTGTTTTATATTGGTGTATGCCTCCTTTTGAAAGTTGTTGAGCCTTTAATCACTTTATCTCATCCTTGAGTGAAGCTTCCATTTTTCATTGAGTAGGGAGTGAATGTAAAAGAGCTTTTAAGCCTCTCTAGTCACTAGAAGAGATAAATCCTTGCCTAAACTCACCTTCACCCAGTGTGGGTTTTTGGATTCGTGGAGTGGTTTCCTACTAGTAATTGTCAAAAGTAACCCCAAACAGGTTGTAAGACTTGGTTGTGTTGCATACCATAATGGTGTGATCTTTACTTATCGATAAGTCTCTTGGAACAAAAACATAAACCAAGTTGTATTTTCAGAATCCCAAGCATGCATCTTTAAGACTTGGTTGTAGTGCATCCCACATGACCGCCAAGGTGTTGATTAAGACTCTTAGAGGAAAGCACTTGGTTCATGTCGGTAAGTCTCATAGGAGCTTGATGATTAAACCTTGTTAGGTTGTGAAATATTGATTGAGAGTGGAATTCTTTTTTTATCAAGTAATAAACACTTGAGACACAAGCCCTTTCTACCAAGGAAGTAACAGGTCAGAGCTAATCAAATTTTGGCTTAGGTGAACCTTGTTGTATTGGAGTTCTTTGACTGGTTTGCTTTATTAAAAATATCACATTAGATGCGCTTTGTGTATTTTGTAGAAATTCAAGCACTAATCTCAAATCATACACAAAGTCGCACAATAAGGCTAAGTTCAACAACTAGAAAGCCCATTGGAAGTTCACACATGCATTGTCAAAAACCAAAGATTTTCAAGCCTAAGACTCATGAAGTCAAGCCCACAAAGCACTACCATCTACGGATATCGAAGAGGTCAACATGAGGATTTGGACATCCACATAGCCAACTTTATCATAGCCAAAATAATCTCTACAAACTCCAAAAGTGTTGAGTCAAACTCCACTATCCATTCTCACATTTATTACTCCATCACTTTTACACTATTCCATATCTTTACTCCATCACTTTTACACTCAACCTTATTTCACTCCAACGCTCTACTTCCACTCCATTATCTCTACACATAAGTCTCACTATTCTTCATCTATAAATACCCCACACATGAACATTTGGGAGAACATTTTGAAACACTTTAGAGAGAGAAATAGTTGAAGTAGTTATAGTTTAGAGAGAAATAAGTGAAGTTTGGCCTAAAGCTTACCATATTTAGATAACATCCCACCTTAGGGTGTGGGTGAGCCCATGGAGGATAGCTTCAAGAAGGCTCTTTTTAGATTAGTTATTTCCATTTTCATGTATTAGATAATCTTGTGTAGTTAGATTGGTCTTGTAGTTTGGTTGTATCATGAATCTATGAGGTAAGTTAAATGTTTTGTGTTTCATCATATGAATTCAATTCATGTTTTGTTCTTCTACTTCTTAAGCTCAAGATTAAATAAGTTTCTATACTTGCAATTTTTCTAACAAGCTCCTTGCAATGTTTATATATTATTAATCTAAGTTTCATTGTGATTTGCTAGATATTTGGTGTTTCATTTAAGTATGGATTCATTGTATGTTTTTAAATCCACATTTGATTCTTGGGTTACTAATATAACTTAAGCTCGAAATCAATTTGCTCATAATGCTATATTTTCCATCCTAAGGTGAGATGGGAATCTACCTTAGAATGTGTTAATGACTTTTGGAAAAATATTAGTCTAAGAGTGGACTAATGGTGTCATCCACTCATGATGGTAAACTCAAAGCCCTAAGTCTCGCATTTAGGTTTTACTTTGCATTTTTATTTCAAACACTTCACCAATCTCTTATTTTCTAACTAGGTTAAGTTTCACAAGAGATTTAAAGATTAGTTTTTCGAATTTTATAACTCTCCTTGTGGGATTCAACCCGTACTTGTCATTATCTAACTCAATAGATAATCGTGCACTTGCGATAGGATTTGAGATCGATAAGTGATCTATGTTCAAATGTGGTTGTGAGCTTCAATCAGTGGATTGGTGATGGTCAATATTATCCTATTACTTCAATGCTTGATCACTTCCGCTGAAAGTTAATGAAACAAATATTTGAGCGACGTGGGAAGTCTATGTTGTGGACTGATCATTTTTTTTGCCCGGTGATGGATAAAAAGTTTAAAGAAATGGAAGTTTATGCTAGGAAACCGAAGTCCACAAGGTCAGGAACTTATGTGTTTGAAGCACTTAGGAAAATCACAAAAACCAACTTTCAAAAGAAAACACTTGGATGTTTAGTTTTCTATCACATAGCAATGTTTAGATGATAGAGTAACAATGAGAATGACATTGTCTTTTTTGTTCATTACCTTACAAACCTTATCAGTAAAAGACACGTCTTACCTTCATCACACAACTAATTGATACTAAGGAGATTATGCTTAGAACGTCCACTTGAATGACTCTAGTCAATTTTGAATAATCTCGTAAACGATATATCCAATGTCAATAATGTTATCTTTGACTCCATCTCCTAATGTAACATCACCATCAAAGAATTTTTTCCAATCCTTAAGGTTTCTCTTGTCTTTAGTCTTATGAAAACACAAAATATTCCTCCGATATTATGTTTGTACCACATGGACTATTTAAATTTTTATCTTCCTCCGAAGGCATCCAGAATGGAGGGAGATAAAGGTGGTTCCACTTCCCAGCCAATGGGAGAAAGAAATCGACAAATAGAATGTTGACCCCAATCTTTTATGCCTATAAACATCTTTTAGCCCTAACCATTGTGCAAGTTGGATTTTGAAAACTACTCTAGTTTGACCGGTTTCAAAAAGGGCCTACTAGTGTTGAAATTAGGGTTATTTCCCATTTGACCCCTATTTGTTTATGTCTATTCCTGTTTGACCCCCATTTGTTCATGTATTCCAGTCTAATACCCATGACCGTTTGGTCAAAAATTTTGACTAACATATTCCATCCAATTATTGTAAAAAGATAAATTTACCCTTGTGATTTTCCCAACCAATTTTTTTCTTTTTTATTCCCACAAACCCACCCACCCACTTTTTTTTAATCTCTCCCTCTTCACATAGCAAGCAACGCCCACAAGTCTCTCCCTGCTTAATTTTTCAAAAATGATCTTTGTTGTAATTCATCGGGACCTTGTTGTTTAGGGTGTAGTGTTTGCAAAATGTTAACATGTTGCACCCTTTACAGCAGGAAGGCTAAAAAACCGTATGATTATGATGTGCATGAACATGTTCATAATTGATGATACATAAAAACAGTCACACCCTTGAGTCGTACACGTGTCATAATGACCTCAAGGAACCACGGGTTCAAGCAACAGCCTAATATGGATCCAGCCCAGGCGGCTCTCAGCTGACCAGGCGGACTCGAACTCTCACCGCATGTTAGGCCCACACGTCTCACAGCTGTCCACGATACCTGTAAGCCTTTTTTAGGCAAGTATCTCGAGGATCTGCTTCGAACGAGCAACCACAACTACTCTTTGCTTCCAACTAGGAAGCAAAAACCACAGTGTCTTCCACCCAAGGAAACTCCCTTCCACGAAATGCTCTCGGATTGGGGACTATCTCCCACATATCTAAGAACAAGGAGCTAACAAGGAACTTCCCTCCTACACACGACTCCTAATTAGAGAGGAATCTCCACGAAAATCTCCTCCCTAATCTACACCTACGATGGCTGGCTAAACCAGGACTCCTTGCACTATAAATAAGACATGAAGTTGGTAAGCTAAGGTACGCGACAAATTCCATGTTACAACATTACACCTTCCTCATATCCTTGTCTGACATTAGCATCGGAGAGCCATCGGCTACCCCACGATGGTCTGTGGCTCACGTGTGCTACTTGTGCAGGTCAAACAGGTCAACAGGAATAGGTCAGAGCAGGGAGCAAAAAATGACTGCATCAGTTTGGCGTCGTTCGTGGGGACGACATAGTTCTTAACTTTACACTAAGCATTGTCTTCTACCAAATCCCAAAGAGATGGTGACCACTAGGTCACGAAACAATGAACCAGGGGACACGTCCAACACTCCAACTATCCCTATACCAGTCCCTGCCATGACGGGCAGCCTACTCACGCCCATGCACCAACGGCAGACCTCATGATCGAGGTGCTAGCATCCCAATTACAATAAGTTATCAAGGCGGAAGACGCTCACAAGGCAGAATCCACCCATTGTTGATGGATACCCATCACGAACCTCCACCTCTAGTGGATGTAGGGAGCAAGCGCAGGAAAGACAGGCCCCCACCAGTTCCTATTGGACTAAGGGAGGTTGTGCAGCTAACGCTGATCCAGCCGCCAGGAAAGAGAGGCTCGGCCGTGGGAATCCCCTTAGCAGAAGGGCACGTGATCCTGACGTCCTATATCGCCTCTCCATCCCGCCATTCATAGACCAGATAATGAATGAGGCCCTCCCAAGGAAGTTCACTGCCCCGAAGCTAGATTCATACGATGGGACCGCCAATCCCTTCGATCATCTACGCCACTACCAGCACGTGATGGCTTTCAAGGAATGATTTGAATCCGTCATGTGCAAAACCTTTCCTACCAGTCTCAAAAGCCCCGCATTGAAGTGGTTCCACAGCCTTCTGTCGAAGTCAATTGATTCTCGAGTGAAGGAATTCCTAACCCGCTTCGTTGGAAGCCAGTGTTTCAGAAATGGCTCGCACTACATACTCTTTCTAAGGCAGGGATCTAGTGAGACGCTCCGAGAGTATGTCACGCACTTCAACTACGAGCTGACTCTCATCAACGGATGCAGCGACGATACAGCCGTGATGACCTTCACTGCAGGCCTCAGAGAAGAAAAACTCTTCGAGGACCTCACCTTGGAGCCTCTTCTGGACATGGCGGAGCTCCGTAAGAGCATTCAGAGACACATCACTCTGGAAGAATCAAGGACAGCCAAAAGGGAAACCGAAGGCTACAGAAAGCCCTCTGCTTCGAGGGATAAGAAAAAAGGAATGAGACGCGAGGAAGAGGAAGCACACTTACAACAGACTGGATCCTGATCGTCCCAGACCAGATAAGTCATCCAACTACGTTGGATCCAGAACCGTGACACCCCTGAATGCTAGTCTGTCTGATGTGCTCAAATCCATGAAAAATTGGGAGGAATTGAAGTGGCCCCCAAAGACACGCGGAGACCCTGCCAGAAGAGATAACCGCAAGTACTGTGCGTACCACAAAAAAGGCGGCCACAACACCAATGACTACAAGAGTCTGAGTTATGAAGTAGAGTATTGGATCTGCAAGGGCAAATTGAAAGACTCCTTGAAGTATGAGAAATAGCCAGAACAGACAAAGGACAAGGGAAGTCAGTCAAAGAGGTAGAAAAAGAGACTCCTGGGATAATATACGCTTTTCATGGAGTCTGACAGAATGAAGACCAGTCACACAAGTCCCACAAGCAGACTATGTTGGATATGCAAACACAACCCGTGGACGAGGACAGACGCGTTTGCTATTCAAGAATTCAGAACCCCATTCCCACTTTGACATTCACGGACAAGGACTTAGACGGAGTCCGAGCGCCACATAACGATGCCTTGGTCATCTCTGTGTCCATCGCAAAGTGGGAAGTGAAAGAAAGCCCTCGTTGACACTGGAAACTCGCTCAACGTTCTGTTCTACAGTGTCTTCCACAGCATAGACCTCAAAGAAAAAAGCCTAACGCCATCAGAGCACCTACTGATCCACCAGATGGAAGCAATGGTTTTCACCCTCAGAAGGGACAATACGTGGAGACCAACCTATGGCACGAGGCTGCCACTACGCCACACTGAAACAGATTGAGTGCTCCCAGATCAAGCTAGATCGTGCAGAGCAGCCTGACCCATTGTAAGGCCTAACGACGAAAGGGGCACCATTTTAGTGGTACAGGAGCAGTCAACTCTCCCGCTCAGAGTCATAATGAAAATGGCAAACGGGAACACATCCCCCCGACATTCTGTCGGTGTGGTGATCCACCCCTCTGCAAGGTTTGCTCTTCAGTGACCTATGTAATGCCTAGACAGTCTGCTAAATGATCCGCAAAAGCTATTCGAATTCGCTTCGAGGCCAAGATTAGTTTATCTTCATCAATAGTTAGTTTACTTTAGGTTATTTGTTTCCCTTTCTGTAATCAATATTGAGTTTAGAGTTCTTAAAAAACTTATGTGATTCACAATCATTTAAGAAATAAAACAAGAATTTCATAAACAAACTTTATTGATTATTGGAAAGATGTAACAACAAGCACTTTGAAGCGGATCCAAAAAACTACATACTGCAAACGCCCTCAGGCGGATACAAAAACTACATACTGCTAACGGTCTACAAGTGAGAGGGAAGATAATGGGAGATTCTTGACCCCTTCCCAAGATAAAGACAGTGTAAATGGGAATTGAAAGGACTGAGCAGACAAATTGCTCCGCCACATCACCCCATAGAGACACCCATGTTGCAGCGTTGAACACCTCCCAAAGAGCTTTGATCTCCTTTAAGAACATCTCACCCCTTCTCACTTTCTCAAACGGCTTCATAGCAGGTGGATAAGAAGGCCGCAAAAGGTCTCACAATGTTGTCAAGGGAGGCCACTTTTCACAATGCGATACTCGGTGTGGCTGAGAGATACCACACCCGGAGACATCGTACATCAACCAACACTTCGATCAGCCACTGGTTAGCCATGGGATCCGAGCGCACGAGGATACAAGTGGTACGGTGTAACACCAGGGCATCTCCTTTGGTAATAAATCCATACTACTTCTCTGCGATATGAGAAGGAATTATGAGATCTCGGCAGATCAACTACGACCCATATCAGGTAACCATGCATAACGGCAACTTTCGCCTTGCCTGAACGACATCAACACCGGAACGCTCAGAGACTCCAGACACGAAGATACAGCTTCAGTCTTTGGACAACCCAAAACATTTTCTTCAACCTTTGGAAAACCCAAAGCGTCTTCTTCAAACAAAAACATTATAAGTGATAAACTCTGTAAAAGATACTACCTACAAACACCATTATCTAGACATAATGGTTCACCTAACGGGCACTCAAGCATTGAATAGCGTTTGAAAAACAGAAAGGCGACAGTCCCCAAGGAAACTACGCAGAACACGTCAATCAATTAATGGTGTTGCACGCATACTTAACCGTCACACAACCCCATCAATTGAGGGGGAGTGATCGATACTTAACCGTCACGCAAGCTGCGTCGTACACGTGTCACTGCACGATCTACACTGTACACACAACGCGCCTTGAAGGAAACCCTAGCCCTTCCTGTATGGGCCCATGGGCCCAGCCCGATAATCAAACAACACTCCGTCGCATGCATGGCACAAACACCAGAAGATCCTAATCAACCCGGGCATACGAATCGCACCTACAAATCACCACTCGGTTTAAGGTAACTTCCTCCACACAATGTGCCAAGCGGATGGATCAGGTTCACACGCCCTTTAGTAGACGGAACCTCCTTTCAAACCAGACAAGTTTAGTCAGCCATGACCTATGACGATAGCTTCTAGTTCATCCCGACTCCTAGTCCGCTTAGCTCGGGCATTGACAGTTTAGGAAGTGAAAGTTTAATCAGTGTTATCACGCCTAGTGACAACGACTTTCCAGGGATCATTACCCCCTTTGCGGACAATGATCACCAAACTTAATCAGGTACGCCTAGCTAGTGATGACTAGCAACGAAAGCTTCTGATCAAATCCTGGATTTGTAGCCCCCCAATGCGAGGGTGTAGATAGTTCAGCAGGTGGGAGCCCAATCAGCCCCGAACTGATTTCAACAGCTCACCACGGGACCACCGCTTTTCAGCGTGGTCGCCGAATCACCAAACCTAGACTTGTAGCCTTAGCGCAAGGGTGTAAATAGTCTAGAGGGTGGGAGCCCAGTCAGTCCCGAACTAATCTCGAGAGTTTTCCATGGGGCTACTACTTTTCAGCGCGACTGCCTAAACACTCTCAAGTTTGTAGCCTGGTGCACTCAGGTGTGGATAATTTGGATTGTGGTAGCCTAAGCAGTCATGAACTGATTCCGAAGGCTTGCAAGGGGACCACTGCTTTTCAGTGTGATTGCCAAACACTCTCAAATTGGTAGCCCCGGCCGCGCGGGGAGGGCATCGACGGTTCAAAAGGTGGGAGCTTAGTCAGTCCCGAACTGATTCTGACGGCTTGCCATGGGACCATTGCTCTTCAGCCTGGTCGCCAAACCCTTACTCCCTGAATCTGTCATCCGCCTTGATCGATCATAAATGATTCGGATGGTGGGAGTCTCAAGCAGCTCGCCACACGACCTCCATCGTCCTTCTCAACCAGTGGACGCAAATATAAATCTAGCCAAGTCAGCACCTTCGCTCTCAAACAAATTGGCATCCTAACATTGGAAAAAGCCACTCGTGCCAAACACTCGGCCACCACAGTTCACCCAAGACAACAGTTGCAGCCGACTAGTCAATCAAACAAGCAATGACCCAGTTCATTCACAATACAAAGCAGTCAAACCCTCTACCGCAGACAAACCAATCAACGTCCTATTGATTTAGCTAGCCTATCCCAAAGCAAGTCGATAAGGCAAAATGGAAAAGCATGCAATAGAGACAAAAGGCGTAAAATGGATAATACTGTTTGCATTAATGGTCAAGACAAAAAGAGTACAAATACACAAAATCGCTCCTAATCAAGAGAAGGAACGAAAACAGAAGAGTTAAGCCTAGTAAAATAGAAGCGAAAGTTGCATCCATATGCGCTTCAACCGGGACGTCAAGGACCAAATCATCCTCCTCGACCAACGACGCAGAAGATAAAGACAAGTCTACGTATGATATCTTCGTATAACGATCAAGGTCCCACTTCGGATACTCCTCCTTCATCAGTGACAACACCTCTAGCCGGCCATGTACGACCCAGCGGAACTCACATTTGCCTTGCTCCTGGAGAAGCTCTTCCTTTCGCACCTTTGCATCAATAAGTTCACGCTCCAGCAGCTCCAACTTACTAGTCAATGCATCAACCTAAGACTGCTTTGTAGCCAGATAGCTCTCCACAGCACTGAGTTCATGACACCCCAGCTTCAGTTGGTCTTCGACCTTCCTAGCTTCTCGAGCATAGAAATTCACATCAGATTCTAACTGTTGCTTCTCAGCGACCCAGCCAGCTTCCCTTGAAGCACTCTCTTCAGCAAAGGATTGCAGCTCTGAACGCGCTTTAACCGTAGCCTCCTGCACAACCTTGACTTCTCAACGTATCCAGCTCAGCTCCTGCCTGAGTTAATCCCTCTCGGACACTTCCTCTGCCAGTTTGTGCTCAAGGTCTTCCAGACGAGCCCTCTAAGCCTCAGCGGCCACAATTGATTGATCCAATCGCATCTTTTTGGCCTGCTTCTTAAGCTACTCAATTTCATAAAGCACATCGGAGTATAGCTTCTACACATGTGAGAAGACGCGCTCCAAGGTGTATACTCTCTCTCGAGCGGCCTCAACTTCCGTTCCAGCAACGGCCGTGTGGCTCATATGAGACAGAACCAGTATAAGGTACTTCAAGCCCTCATCCATACACCCTTCAAGCGAATCCTCATCGGGTTTCGGAGCGTGGTCCATCAGCTAGCTGTGACACCTAGTTATATGTTTCCTCGAAAGATACTCTATATCCACCTCATGGTGCCAGACCTGCGAGCTCATCTTCACCAAGTCCGATGCAAATAGGCTTATCCGCGCATCAGGATGAAGCGTCCCTTGATCTGGAACTATGCCAACACCACCCTTCACGGTCACCACCGTCCTCAGACTGTCTTCTGTGGTTTTTCCTTTATCAATAGCAGTCGACCCTTTACTGCGAAATGGCTCAACAGGATCCGGAGGCAGAGGCGGAAGCAAAGTATCCAAAGGGACCTCCAACATTTCTAACAGTGGCCCTCGACGAAACGGTGAACCGTGCAGACTACAAGAAACACGACCGATACCACGGCCACTCTTAGGCAAATCATTAGTGGGGCATTCAAATTCCACTACCTCGGGCAAATCTTCAAAAGCGCCTTCTATCAAAACGGCCCCACACGAATCAGCACCAGCAGAAGCCACCATTGCAACCCTCACCAAATAGTCATTCAGAGCCTCGACCTGCGCGTTACTAAGTTTCGACCCATCTGTGACTACCGCCAACCGCAGATAATCTCTCTCTAAGTCGGGAATGTTAGACTCTGCCTCAACAAACCTAGCAGACTCTCTTTCCTTTCTTGGTGGAACGGGTCGTGCCGAAGATGAACCAGTTCTAACACGGGCCTTCTTCTTCATATAGGAAGCAAGCGTCTTAGACGGCTCCTCCACGTCAGATAGGGCGGAGCATTGGCCCTAGAGCCTTCCCCTTTCTGGAAGGGGCCCTATCTTCCAACTTGATGTGTGCCTCTCGGTACAATGTGGGAGCTACTTGCCAATTGTCCCACAACCCATTGCGGATGAAGTTGGAAACTCTGATTACGTCAGTCACCTTCCTTTGAGGCAAGTCACGGAATATCTTCATGGTGGTTCGCTCCTCCAAAGTAAGAAGAGTAGTGGGAAACCTCCCTGCAGAAGAACATGAGCAACGGTTAATCAATATATCGTCAAGCACATAAAAGTTGCATGAAAAGAGTCAAACTTACGAAGCGGTCTGAACTGTCGTTTGAGAGAACAACCCTTGCATCGGAAATACTTCAAATCTACAGGGGCCAAAAAACAAAACTTATGCCAGAACTTGAAGTCATCAAGTAGTCTACCGAAGCACTTCGGCATCCTTAACTTACAAACATCATTGCTCTGCAACCGAGGAGCAGTACGCAACTGAATCACTCGCGGTATCATGCTAACGTCGGCCTCCTTAGCACGGAGCAGAATCATGAGGATAACCTTGTATCTGTTGGGTCCCAACTAAGCTGGGGGAATCCCTAGCAGATTCAAGAATTCCCAAATCACGTCTAGAACCTAAAAATGCACTCCAGCTTGAAACATCCCCCGATGTATATAGATAAGACCATCCGGAGGTGACATTAGCGTTTGGTCGCCCGTTAGAAGGTACAACGGCAGATCCTCTGAAACTCCAACCTAGTACGAATTTCAGCAAGACTAGGTTCAAACAGTAACCTGTATTCAAAAAACTCTAGGCCCTCAGCCAAGACATCATCATCAAGAAGATCTTCTCGGGCCATAGGGAAAACGAACAAACTCTTCTAATCAGAATGATATCTTCGAAAGCAAGAAAAAATATAAGAGTTAGACGCTATATTGCGGATGATCTATATAGGCGATGGGTTCCCACTTCTTTTTCGTCAAACCAACGCACGTTCAATTAACGCAGCGCGTGGCTCAAGCAACAATTCAGATTCGGTCATCATGAGTGACACATCCTTTCCAGATACGACTTATCGAACCAATGTGACGACCCACTAACTTGGGGGGAGTAGTTGATGATACATAAAAACAGTCGCACCCCTGAGCTGTACACGTGTCATAATGATCTCAAGGAACCACGGGTTCAAGCAACAGCCCAATACGAATCTAGCCTGAACGATTTTCAGCCCACCAAGCGGGCCCGGACTCTCATCGCATGCACGTCTCACAGCTATCCACGATACCCGTAAGCCCTTTTTAGGCAAGTATCTCGAAGATTTGCTTCGAACGGGCAACCATAGTTGTTATTTGCTTCCAACTAGGAAGCAAACACCAGAGTATCTTCCACACATAAAAACTTCCTTCCACGGAATGCTCTCGGATTGGAAACTATATCTCGCGTATCTAAGAGCACAAATTAATAGGAAACTTCTCTCCTACAGCACGACTCCTAATTAGATAGGGATCTTTACGAAGATCTCATCCCTAATCTATGTCTGCGATGGCCTGGTTAAACCAGGACTCCTTGCACTATAAATAAGACATGAGGTTGGTAAGCTAAGGTAAGCGACAAATTCCCTATTATAGCATTACACCTTCCTCAAATCTTTATCTGACTTTAGCATCGAAGTGTCATCGGCCACTCCACGGTGGTATGTGGCTCACGTGTGCTACTTGTGCAGGTCAAACAAGTCAACATGAATAGGTCAAAGCAGTGAGCGAAAAGCGACTGCATCAATAATCATCTTCATTCGCTTTGTATAACAAGGTCTCTTGGAACAAATCATTCTCAAATCCTTTTTATAATAATCCAACAATGGTAAATTTTGTTACTTAGACACTAATGATGACTTATTTTCGTATTTCCCACTGGTATCATTGTTTAGATAGCTATTAGCTATGAGTAACAATCCATAATTTAAGATTTAAACAACTAGGACAGAAGACTCTGATCAGATCCACAAGAGCCCATGGGTTTTTTTTCAGTTAATGGTACCACTAAAAAAAATTCATTTGTAATTAATAGAATCATAATTTCCATGATTTTTCTTTTGCAAACGGAAACTAGCGAGCGTTGCCTACGATGTGAAGAGGGAGAGATTAAAAAAAAAGAAATAGTGGGTGGGTTTGTGGGAATAAAAAAGAAAAAAATTCGGTTGAGAAAATCACAAGGGTAAACTTGTCTTTTAAAAATAATTAAATGAAATTTGTTAATCAAAATGTTTGAACAAACGGTCATGAGTGATAGACTGGAATACAAGAACAATGGGAGTCAAACAGAAATAAACATAAATCAATGGGAGCCAAATGAGAAATAACCCTTGAAATTAAGATAATTAAAAAAAAAAATGGTCTTGAGTCTAATCCATGAGATTTTCAAATTTTAGATGAAGTCTAACCTTGTTAGAATTATAGACTTCAATTCTTGTAATTAGGGAGGTCATTACATTATAATCTTTTTTGTGCTTAAAATATCAACTCTTCAAGAAGAGTGATGGACTTCTCAAGTTTGACTCTTTACTATAAATTTTTTATGTGGATCCGACTCAAACAAGAGAAAGTCTGGTTGTTTACCCGATCAACTACGTATGCAATGACTTAGAATTTTAGCTTTTTAGTAGAGAAAATCTAAGTGATGTACTTACTGCTAGAATTTTGGCATTTTTTTTTAATAGAGAAAATCTTAGTAACTTTTTGGGAGTGCAAAGAACTTTTCAACGGAACGGGTTGGGTGTGTGTCCAGACTGACCCACCCAAATTTTTACATTTTTACATTTTTGCTTTTCAACTTATTGTCCTTACTTTTCAACTTTTCAACGGAACTTTCTGGTCAGCATTTTTACATTTTTACTGCTGCCTTTTTAACCACTCTTTAAATATAACCACACCAAAGGAGGGGCAAAAGGATAATTTCCCCCCCCCCTCAGACAGCAAACCCAGGCTCCCAAGAATTATACCACAATAAGAGATGTAAACTAAATTGAGCTCAGCAACAGCAACAAGCAGTAGCAGATGAAGTCGGGTAACCGGGCTAGGTCCATAGACTCCATCTCAGAAAGTTGCATACTTTCCCTATTTCTCTCCCTCAGTCTCGATGACATTTCCCTTCTCTCTAAATCTCTACTTTCATTCTCTCCTGTAGGGTGTTGGGTAAGGACCGAAAAAAAAAAAACTATTCAGCCGAATCCGAGTTTGCATTACTCGCGGAGTTTCCATCAAGCAATCATGGAACTCGTTCATGTTGCACATTTGGCTTTTTAAAAATAAAATCAAATGTGTGTTTACCTGATTTTGAACCCTGGACGTCTCTCCTATTTTGATCTATGGATCACTCTCTAAAATTTAGTCTCATATCTATTATACAACTCTCTGTGGTAGAGTTTAAAAGGAGATAGTTAGGACTTGGGTTTGGAACCCTTGGGGGTACCACTCTTTTATGAGGAGGGGAGAGATAGACTCTCGCGCCCGCCGCCGCCGCCGTCCGGGCGGGTCGGGTCGGGTCGTTTAGAGAGCAAAATAATTTTTTGCTGAAAATTTATTTAAACGAAAAATAAACTTTAGAAATTCTGAAGAGAACTGAATCTAGACAGGATGTATCTGGACAGTCTCTCTAAAACACGTTTAGCATAAGTCACGGCGGGATTTCTTCTCCACGTATTGATTTTAATCTCCACGCGATTGATGCCAGTGAATAGAGTCTGTATTTCATTTTCGAATGAACAGTTTTTCTCTCTATAAATACTATTTCGACTTACAGTTTTATAAATAAGAAAAAAAAAACAGAGTGTTCTTTCGAAATCAGAGAGTTTTCGAAATCAGAAAAATTTTGCAAACAGTCTTTGAGTTTCTGCTTCTTGCAAACAGTCTTCGAGTATACAGTTTTTGAAATCAGAAAAGTTTTTACCGAGTCTCTACTTGTTGCTGATTTATTTCAATGGTATTGGTGATTCCGAGCAAATAAAGAGATTAAGGGTGAATTGTATTCCGTTCATCTACTGTGCAATCTTTGAACGAGACAGAGAAGATTCTGGATTGTTTTATCCTGGGGACGGCGAGGCTAAGTTACTAACGTCTTAAAGAAAGCGACCTAGTCCGCGACTCAACCCAAGCAAAATTGGTACCATCGTTCCTACCTTTTTAATTCAAATTTACAGCATTTTTTCAACAATTTTAAGACGTTTTCTTTCCATGTCTGCCATGACTTCAATTACTGAAATTGCTGCAAAAGACCTTAATAGGCCCTTTCGTTTTGAGGGCCAACACTTTAAAAGATGGAGACAAAAGATGTTGTTTTTTCTAACACAAAAGGTTGCATATGTTTGTAATACTGAAAAACCAACAATGCCTGCTGAACCTTCGGAAACCCAAACTAAAGAATTAGACCGTTGGATTGAAAATGATTTTTATGTAAAAATTTTATCCTGAATGGTCTTTCTGGTGATCTTTATGATTATTACTGTTCTGAAAAAACTGCTAAAGATATTTGGGAAGCCTTTAGAAAGAAATATGACACTGAGGAGGCAGGCACAAAGAAATATGTTGTTAGTCGCTATCTGAAATTTCAAATGACTGATGATAAGTCTATGGAAACTCAATCACACGAGCTTCAAAAGATTGCTCATGAAATTATATCTGAGGGAATGACTTTAGATGACCAATTTCAAGTAGCTGTTGTGATAGACAAATTGCCCCCTAGCTGGAAAGATTTTAAGAATGTCCTTAGGCATAAAACTAAAGAGTTTTCCCTAGAAAGCCTGATAACCCGACTTCATATTGAGGAGGAAGCCAGAAAACATGATCAAAAAGATGAAGTTCTGATTATATCAAACCCAAAGAAATCTACCCCTGTGTCTCTGAAACCCAATGGAAAGACAATGAAAAATCGGAATCATAATAAAAATAGGAACCAACAGAACCGGAACAATCAGAACCACAACCATCAGAACCAGAATCCTCCGCGAAATCAGAATGGACAGAAACATCCCTCCAAAAATGATTCAGCACAGTTCCTATGCTACACCTGTGGTAGGCCAGGGCATATGGCTAGGAACTGCCGGAACGGATCTCGCCCTGCACCTCAGGCGAACCTAACCGAAGACCAACTTATTGCCATGATCTCTGAGATCAATTTTGTTGGTGGATCTGAGGGATGGTGGGTCGACACTGGTGCTTCTCGACATGTTTGCTATGATCGAGAAATGTTCAAGTCCTATTCTGAAGCTGAGGACAAGAAAGTGTTGTTGGGTGATTCTCACTCCACTATAGTTGCTGGAACTGGATCAGTAGAACTGAAGTTTTCCTCTGGAAAGACTGTTATCCTGAAGGATGTCCTGCATACTCCAGAGATGAGGAAGAATTAAGTATCTGATTATCTTCTGAACAAGGCTGGGTTTACTCAAATTATAGGAGCTGATTTATATACTATCACAAAGAATAATGTATTTGTGGGGAAAGGTTATGCAACTGATGGAATGTTTAAGTTAAATGTTGAAGCGAATAAAATTTCTAGTTCTGCTTACATGTTGTGCACTTTTAATATCTGGCATGCTAGAATTTGTCATATTAATAAGCGTATTATTAAAAACATGAGTAACTTAGGACTAATTCCAAAATTATCATTAAATGATTTTGAAAAGTGCAACTATTGTAGTCAAGCTAAGATAACCAAAACACCACATAAATCTGTAGTTAGAGAATCTGAACCTTTAGATTTGATACACTCAGATATATGTGAACTTGATGGTATCTTGACTAGAAATGGAAAACGTTATTTTATTACGTTTATTGATGACTGTTTAGATTATACTTTTGTTTACTTAATGAAAAATAAAAGTGATGCCTTTGACATGTTTAAATTATTTTTGACTGAAGTTGAAAATCAATATAATAGAAAGATTAAGAGACTTAGGAGTGATAGAGGCACTGAATATGATAGCAGTACTTTCATAGAGTTTTATAATTCTCAAGGAATTATTCATGAAACAACTGCACCATATTCTCCTGAGATGAATGGCAAAGCTGAAAGGAAAAATATAACTCTTACCGAGTTAGTAGTTGTCATAATGTTTAACTCCGGTGTTGCTTCGCACTGGTGGGGAGAAAATATCTTGACAGTCTGTTATGTGCTAAATAGAGTCCCCAAATCGAAAAGTAAAACATCTCCATATGAGATTATGAAAACTAAACAACCAAACTTGTCTTATTTGAAAACTTGGGGTTGCTTAGCTTATGTTAGAATTCCTGATCCTAAAAGGAACAAGCTTGCTAGTAGACCATATGAATGTGTATTCATAGGATATGCCATGAACAACAAAGCTTATAGATCCTATAATCTTAACGATCAAGTTATTATAGAATCAAACGACGTTGAATTTTATGAAGATAAATTTCCTTTTATTTCGAGGAATAGTGGGGGTACATCCTCAAATAACGTACCCTTGATCAGGGTAAATGAAACTGATAAAGCCACAGAATCTGAGCCAAGAAGAAGTAAACGGAAACGAACTTCTAAAACCTTTGGCCCCGATTACTATGTCTTTTCAGTCGAAGAGGATCCCCTTAGTTTTCAAGAGGCCCTATCCTCTATAGATGCCAATTTTTGGGAAGAAGCTATTGATGATGAAATGTACTCTCTTGAGTCTAACAGAACCTGGCATTTAGTCGATTTGCCACCAGGTTGCAAGACAATAGGATGTAAATGGGTATTTAAGAAGAACTTGAAACCCGATGGTAATGTTAACAAGTTCAAGGCTCGTCTCATAGCCAAAGGGTATAGACAGAGAGAAAACGTTGATTTCTTTGACACTTATTCTCCTGTAACCAGGATTACATCTATTCGAGTGTTAATTTCTCTTGCTGCAGTACATAACCTAGTATTGCACCAAATGGACGTTAAGACTGTGTTTCTTAATGGCGATTTGGAAGAAGAAATTTACATGGACCAACCTGAAGGTTTTGTTATTCCAGGGCAAGAACATAAAGTTTGCAAACTAGATAAATCACTTTACGGTTTGAAACAAGCTCCAAAACAATGGCATGAAAAATTTGATAATCATGTTATCGCACATGACTTTAAAGTGAACGAAAGTGACAAATGCATTTACTATAAAGCTGAAAATAGCATTTGCACTATTATATGTCTTTATGTGGATGACTTGCTTATCTTTGGTTCTAATATCCATGCCGTGAATAAAGTGAAAACTTTATTGAGTGCGAACTTTGATATGAAAGACCTTGGAGAAGCGAGTGTAATCTTTGGTATCAAGATTACTAGGTGAAAAGGGAATTTCTTTGGATCAATCACACTATATAGAAAAGATCCTAAATAAATATAATTACTCTAACTGTAAACTTGCATGTACTCTTTATGATTCTAGTGTAAAGTTGTTCAAGAACACCGGTAACGGTGTTAGACAATCGGAGTATGCGAGCATCATTGGTAGTCTTAGATATGCTACCGATTGCACTATACCCGACATAGCTTATGTTGTTGGATTACTATGCAGATTTACCAGTAGACCTAGTATAGAGCATTGGCATGCAATTGAACGGGTCATGAGGTACCTGAAGAGGACTAAGAACGTCGGATTACATTATCAGAAGTTTCCCGCTGTCCTTGAAGGATATAGCGATGCTGATTGGAACACCTTTTCAGATGACTCCAAAGCCACTAGGGGTTATATTTTCAATATAGCTGGTGGAGCTGTTTCTTGGAAATCAAATAAACAGACCATTCTGGCACAGTCCACGATGGAGTCAGAGATTATAGCACTAGCCACAACTAGTGAAGAAGCAGGTTGGCTGAGAAACCTGCTAGCAGAGATCCCTTTATGGGAAAGACTGATTCCAGCTGTCTTGATCCATTGCGATAGTACCACAGCTATTGCAAAAATACAGAACCGTTATTATAACGGCAAGAAACGACAAATACGTCGTAAGCACAGTACGGTTAGAGAATTTCTATCTACTGGTGCTGTGAGAGTGGATCATGTACGAACTGATGCGAACTTGGTTGATCCTTTGACGAAAGGAATAGCTAGAGAGAAGGTTTTCAAAACCTCGAAAGGAATGGGACTAATGCCCTTAGTTTGATGAGTTATTCACGATGGTAACCCAACCTATAGACTGGAGATCCCAAGAAATAGGTTCAATGGGTAATAACAAGTTGTGAATGATATGATGTGAATCATGCTGACAAAATAACAATCTCATTCCTAGATTACAGCATGAATTCCTGAAGCGATAGTAGGATGAGTTAAAAAACTATTAATGAGGTCTATACTCTATGTGGAGTGGAGTACCTAGCTACAGGAGTATTCTTGATAGACTCACCTAAGTGATTGTGGAACTTTGGCCGCTTTCTATGGAATTTGTGGGCAAAATTCCTAGAGCCTTCACTACACTGGGATATACGTGCATGGCCGTAAAGCACGGCCTTTTTAGACTTCACCCTGGTAAGGTTGTGCGTGTAATGTCTGTTAGAGATAGAGTTCAAAACTACGAGTTACTCTAGTATAATCTAAAGCATGAACACTACGCAAGAGTTCAAGTCGAAAGACACTTTTGCTTATGCACAATCTTATATTTTATAGATTGCTCGATGAAAATTGTTTTTTAAGAATCCAAGTGGGGGATTTTTACAAATTTGGCTTTTTAAAAATAAAATCAAATGTGTGTTTACCTGGTTTTGAACCCTGGACCTCCCCTATTTTGATCTATGGATCACTCTCTAAAATTTAGTCCCATATCTATTATACAACTCTCTGTGGTAGAGTTTATAAGGAGATAGTTAGGACTTGGGTTTGGAGTCCTTGGGTGTACCACTCTTTTATGAGGAGGGGAGAGATAGACTCTCGCGCCCGCCGCCATCCCGTCCGGGCGGGTCAGGTCGTTTAGAGAGCAAAATAATTTTTTGCTAAAAATTTATTTAAACGAAAAATAAACTTTAGAAATTCTGAAGAGAACTGAATCTAGACAGGATGTATCTGGACAATCTCTCTAAAACACGTTTAGCATAAGTCGCGGCGGGATTTCTTCTCCACGTATTGATTTTAATCTCCACGCGATTGATGCTAGTGAATAGAGTCTGTATTTCGTTTTCGAATGAACAGTTTTTCTCTCTATAAATACTATTTCGACTTACAGTTTTATAAATAAGAAAAAAAAAAAAAAAACAGAGTATTCTTTCGAAATCAGAGAGTTTTCGAAATCAGAAAAATTTTGCAAACAGTCTTCGAGTTTTTGTTTCTTGCAAACAGTCTTCGAGTATACAGTTTTTGAAATCAGAAAAGATTTTACCAAGTCTCTGCTTGTTGCTGATTTATTTCAATGGTATTGGTGATTCCGAGCAAATAAGGAGATTAAGGGTGAATTGTATTCTGTTCATCTACTGTGCAATCTTTGAACGAGACAAAGAAGATTCTGGGCTGTTTTATCCTGGGGACGGCGGGGCTAAGTTACTGCTTGCACAATTTTGGGCAGAGCCGCGAAACGTCTTAAAGAGAGCGACCTAATCCGCGACTCAACCCAAGCAAAATTGGTACCATCGTTCCTACCTTTCTAATTCGAATTTACAGCATTTTTTCAACAGTGCATGATTGAGAAATATGTACATTTACTGAACCTATTCAACAAGCTTTTCTTAACATTATATTTATACAAAGAGCAAATAATGATCGTATTGTGTGTCTTCACCATTTTTTTTTTTTTTTTTTTGAAAGGCAAGCCGGTGTTTGATAGGATCCGTAACCTATCCCCCGAGGTGCCGCCTATAGGCCAACCTCACCCCGAAAGAATATATGCCGCCGGAGGGTTTCGAAGCAAGGACCTGGGGATAAATCCCACAAGGCCCTAAACCACTCGACCATAACTCCTTTGGCGTGTCTTCACCATGATACTCACTGGGATCAGTCGAGCGTATTAGCTTTTGCAGTAGCACGTTTTGGTGACACGCTCGCAATAAATGGATTTATTACAAGAAGGACATTTCAATACAAGCATTAGCCCATCATTATAGACGCCTTCTTTCTAGTTGGGAAAAAAGCGTTTGGTGACGATTTATCTAATTCTGAAACAACCTCGCTCATATAGTTGAACGACACAGCAAAGCCA
>QNQO01000850.1:415000-498336 GCA_003290165.1 Berberis thunbergii | reverse complement strand
TGTATTGGATGTTGAGAAGAGGTTTTTATGAGTAAAAAGCTTTTGGGAAGGGTTACCATGATGTTAAGAAGTGTCTACTTGGTAGTTTTATCTTAAACAGTTAGTAAATTAGATAAACATCATGGGTATAGACAGTTTGTGTAGAGTTTCAATTCCATAACATGGTTTTGAAATTTTGGAAGTACTATGTTGTCAGCCACTTGAGCTTGGCAAGGTGAGGTGCTGACGGTGTGGAGCCATTTTTGAAGGACAGATTTAGTGGTGGGTGTCCAGCGGCGCTCTATGGCTGTGCGATGCACTTCGAAGAAAAAAGAGAGCCTTTAGAGCTGTGGTGGAGCCCCGACAACATTGGGAATTACATTTGATAGTTCTCTATAGTTAGACAAGAACCTTAAATTCTGGAAAAAGGCACATTTAATAGGAAAAATTAAAAAAAAAAAATAGATGCACTAAAATGAGGGTCACTTAACAATGGGAGTTTACCTGTGAGATGTTAAGATATATGTTCATAATATTGGACGTGGAAACATACCAAATATAAGGTATTAGAGGAGAAAAATTCATTCATAGTTCTTTGGAATTAGAAACTATGTGTCTGATGCGGTGTTGCAACGGAGGAGTTGAATTTTGCAAGGAGCTGTTTTGCATCACGAATTCCCCTCCAAAACGAAATTTCGCCTCACAGCTTTGTGACGGGGCAATTTTTGGGGCACCAATAACCTGTTTTTATTATTGTTAATGCTTATTTATTATTTTATGTTTGTTTAACTAATAAGTAATTCGTGTGTTAGTTAATAACTAATTTAAATATAAATACGACAATATACCAATCAAACTTTGCTACCCTAAATTGCAATACGATTTGTAGGAAGAAAGTCTTTGTAATTTGTATGGATTGGTTGCTTAATTTTCACGTTCTAATGTTATGGTGTTGTGGATTGGTTATGAATAGTCATGTTTGTTTTGTTTGAATAATGGTTTATTAGTATGCAAATTATAAAATTTATAAAAATATATGGTGTTGCGTCAACTTCAATTGCCAATTCCACTGTACTCTCGCTACTCTTGCAATGAGGGTCAACAGTTTGCTCCCGACTCTCACATTCAGACAACATAGATTAGAAATGTGGCCATCATTACATGGCGATTGTGATATCAAATATAAGGGTTCTTTTTTCTGGTTAAAAGTTTCCCCCCTTTTGCTGACAACTGACCAATTGATGTGTATTGATTTGTTTTCCAGCGACTTATGACAAAGATAATTAAGGAGATTGCTTCCACCAGAATGTTCGTGTAGCTAGAGATGCTCAAGATCTCCTTGTTGAATGTTGTGTAGGTCAGAATATATGTGATTTTTAGTATGGAGTACCAATTGGGTGCTTGGTGAATACAATAAATGTTGAAAGTTACTTCTGCTCCTACTTGCACAATGCATAAACAATTATCTAAGGCCTCACATAAACTGTATAAGGTTATTCTTTATCATGACACTTTACAATTTGAATGATTTGCTAAAGCAACCAGCAAATATTATGTTCAAATGTATAGAGGTATTATTATAGGAATAAGATCAAGCACAAATTAGTACTTAAAAAAATCAATTTTCTAACCTTGATATAGACATACCTTCTGTATTCGCAAAATAAGCCATAATTTATATTTAATTGAGTGCCCCATTCCCTAGTTAATATAGTTTCATCTGAAATTGGAATATTGATTTCTATGCAATATTGAAGTTTGCAAACACTAATAAAATTAATCTAATAGATTATAGAACAAAGGTTGATGCATTGAACGCATACTAGGCTGATACTTCAACAAGAATTTAAATAATCCGGTATTCTAAAACTAGAATGAAAGCTAACTTAAAATGCAACAATATGAAAGAAAATAATTTGACATTCTCTTGTATTTATGTTATTATTTTTTTTCGTGAAGATATAACGTGGAAAGGAATAGTCGTGGTGAGTGTTTGTAATAGAAGAGAAAGCATGAAAGTGAAAAAAACATGCTGATAGCACTAAACTTACCTCCTTTTACTTTTTATCTCCAACCCTCCCTCCACGAATTCCATCATGGTAGATTTCAAAACTCATCCTAGCAAGAACTGGGAAGATAATATATAATCTCAGGGACTAGACTCCTCTGTCTATGCTTCTTGTAACTTTTCTCATTTCCCCCCTATTCTGTACCTTCTTATTGTAATCCATAGTTTTTTTTTCCTTGCAATAAGTATAATTTTGGTAGGGCCAATTTTAGTGAATTGGTGTTGGAACATAACATGATTTGGGGCCAGTCTTCTCAGATTGCAACTTTGAAAGGGAGGGTGAGGAGTTGGTGTTTTCCTAGTTAAGATGATTGAGAGGGCAGCCATGACAATTTCCTTATATTAATAGTGTTTCCCAGAATTTGTGCCTTCTTGCTAAAGCCTGAACTTTCTTGATGCTCTCTAACATCGACTTAAGTTTTTGAAAGATTTTCAGGCTCAGAATAGCTGAAAGTGCTATATTGGTGTTGGTAAGATCTAGAATCTAGACTTGAATTTATTCAGTTATCTTTGTGAGGTAAACCAGTTATTTTGGTCTACCTCAGGCTCTCATAAACGGAAGTGTAGTTCACTCTTCCTTTTCTAGATTCTCCTTGAGGTTAGCAGCTTGGGAGATATTACTTTGAGGGAACTGCTAGTTGTTTGCCAGAAGCATATTATGTTCTCCTTATCTATAATGGATGTTGTGAATGTGAAGACATGTCCATCTTTGATTTTGAACTCCTATGATCTGTGCATAAAAACACCCCTTCAATACAGTTATAAATGCTTTATTTGTTTATTTAATTAATATTGTAATAAATATAAATTTTACTATTTACGACATGATTTATGATTAATAGTGTTTTATTTTATTCTAAGTGTTTGGAAGCCTTTAAAAATATGCCAAAATGTAAAAACGAATTTTAAGAGTTTAATTAAATGAACATTATTAGAACAATAATTCAATAAAAAATATTATTGGAACAAATATTTTTGTTGTTCCTTTATGTTTGGCGTAGAGTGTCAAATATAATTGGAAGGTTGTGTATTATATCCATAGCCGGATTCACCCAAGACGCATTGCATCTGTCTCGTAGATTGATCCCCAGTGCCATGCTGCATGAATGAAGCTTTTGATTTTGAGGGTGATAGAATGGAAGTAGATTAATCTAGCTTGCATATGTTTGGCTTTGTTGTTTCTCATCATCTCATTGAGGATTACCAAAGCGAAGAGGTTTCTTTTTAATATCCATTGCTCCATTTGTTATCTATAGGTGCAGTTATTGCCTTTTCTGGAAAAAGATCAGACAGACACAATATTTGTTTGGTCTTTAGAAAGTGCTACACCAACAGTTACTGATTATTCTTGCTGCCTTTTCATCTTTAATTCTTACATTATTCTTGCCAACTATTGGAAATTCATCTTTAATTCTTACATTATTCTTACCAACTATTGGAAATTCATCCAGAACCAGTAAAAATAATTTGCTTGAGATGTCAATTTACGAAAGAGTATTATCTTTGCAGAATTTATCAACCTCATTTCTTCGGATCCAATGAAGTATGTAGCCGAGAGGATAAAAGAACAATTGCACCTGAACATGTCATCAAGGCTCTAGAGGTTTTTGCTATGCCCTTGTGCTACATTCTTATATTTGATTACATTCTCATTTTTGTGTGCTCTATATCCTTGGGAAATAAGAGTTCATGGTAAATCTAGGAATGATATTGAGAGGCTGTCTTAACAATTTATTTGGTATTGATAGAAATAGACGAGCATGTAATTGACATAAACAGAGAGTAGAAATTAGTAGGGCTGAGTGGGCCTGATGTAACCTATTTGTGGAAGACAAAAAAGATGGTCACCAAGTAAAGAAGTCTCATATGAGCTTGGGGTTTTCACACAAACCAATATGGAAAATACCCTTTTTATTTAATTATTTTATTGAATCTCAGAAAACTAATTGTTACGATGGCTCAGGACCTTATTTAGGATATAAAATGACATTAGTCCTAACTGAACAAGACCTAATTCCTTATGAAAACAATTTCAAAAATAAACTGCCAATTCTAAATTTTTAAATATAAAAATAGAAATACTCATGCGTTCATGCCAATGGCCTACTGGAAGAAAACAACATGGTATTTAAAATTAAAACAAACACTTGAAGAGACCAACCAATTTGTAATCCGACTAACAATCAAAGATGGAACCCTATCTAAGAATCAATGCCTCAATTTACGCAATATATAGCCCCCCTCCTTGCTGTTAATGCTGATGGGCTGTGGTTAATCGCATCTCGTCTAGATTCTTAGGTGGCGTTTGTTTTTTTAAGTGTTTAAAAGTTACCTTTTAACTGGAGTTGGAAGTTTTTGAACGAGCTTTTGGCTGAGTTGTTTGTTTTTGCTTTTGAATGATGGTAGAAGTTGTAAAATTAAAAGATGTTTGTTTTAGGTGCTGGCATAAAGTTGTTTGCCATTTTTGCCCAACACCACAACTTCCACTGGTCACCACAAACGACCATCAATAACCTCCTTTTTCATCTGTTTTCTCTCCTCCAAACACCATTGAGATCCCTCTTCTACCACCTCCACCACTGTAACTATCCAATATCACTCTATGGTCCTTATAATTCTCCAACATTTGAAGGAAGATTAAGAGGAAGAGTGGAGAGGTGGTGGCAATGGCAACATTTCTCGTGTGATAAAGAGGAGATGGAGAGGAGGGGATGGCTGGTGGAGAAGAGAGATAACATCTGTCATTTACTGTGAGGTTATTGAATTTTGTTATTTGAACTTTTTTGTGCAATTTATACACTTCCATCTCATTTAAATGTGATTGTCTACTACGATCTGTTGTTGTAGGTCCAGTATTAGTGGAAGCCAATTTTAATGTTATTAGCCGGAAAAAAAAAGGTTTTTAAAATTTAAACATAGGCTTGACTTGAGGATCGTCAGGTTTTCCAAAAATTAAGGCCACTAATGTGCAAGTCTTTCATGCATGATTTATTTAATAAAAACTGAATAACAGGAAATTAGAGGAAGCCATAGCAACAGAACATATCAACATATAGTTCAAGGTTTCTTAGCCCTGTCATTGGTGAGATAAAAATCTTGCAATTGAGTTATCATTGGGTCTTTTGGCTCTAAATTAGGATCTGCATGGAATCAGATTTGACTGCACTTATTTGTTTTACATTGTTTTATTGTAAAAAGCAAGCCAAAGACATAATATCTTCTTTCGGTTAAGATTAAAACAATATGAAAGCAAGGCGTGCCAAAAGTTATTTCTTTTGTAATAAGCGTCCACTGGGAAAGTTTTTTATTTTTATTTTTATTCAAGGCACTTGAGTTGAGATCGCAAATTCTAGATTGATATTTCACTGCCTTGAACAGTTGCAGAATCAAATTCTTCCTGCCTAGAAATCTGTTTCCTTTCACCGTCACCTGGATTTGTTGATATCATTGATGAGAAAATATGTTTAATTTTCTTATTTGCATTGTGTCAGGTTCTTGGATTTGGAGATTACATACAGGAAGTTTATGCTGCTTATGAACAGCATAGGATTGAGACCATGGTATATTTCTTCGTTAATCTCTTTCACCCTCTCTCATGTTCGACATAAAAAGTTATTATATTTAGATCTGTTTCACAGAATTCTTGAAACAGGATTTGCCCAAAGCTGGAAAATGGAGTGGAGTTCAAATGACCGAGGAAGAAGCAGTTGCAGAGCAGCAAAGAATGTTTGCTGAAGCACGTGCTAGAATGAATGGAGGAGTCAACACTCCCAAGCAATTGGAATCAGACAAGGGTTTCCAGAACTAAGTGGCTTTGTCAAAAATGTACTAGACTCCGTGGGAGATCTGTTTTATCTAATAATATGTAAAGAAGTCGTGGCATGTGCCAGTGGTGTAGAGGTGCAAGTGCAGTATATTTATGTATTTGCTCTGTAGATAATATGGCAAACAAGTTGATCTAGATTTATGGATATTAACGCAGAAATTCGTGTTTAAGCTGTAAAACAATGAAGTAGATGGCATTTTGTTTGCAGAATAGTTCATGCTCGAGTCCTTGGCCTGTCCAAACCTGGTAAAGGTGTGATGGCTGGCAGAATGATACTAAGATTATTGGTTTGTGCTTCAAGTCCCCTTTTGCAGATCACCTATATGGGTATGAAACTTTATTGCGCAAAAACCATCAAATAATCTATAGGGTCTTCTTGAGGAGGATGTGACATGAATGAAGTTGATATTGCACTGGAGAGAATCATATAAAGTTCTATTCCGTTAAGTACACAACTAGGAACTAAGAGAAGGGTGGTGATCACAGAGAACCACCTCGGATGTCTTAGAGATTGTGGTCCGAAGATCTGAAAAGACTAGTGTTGTTTTAACATCATCGGTTGTACATGCCAATTGAAATTAAGTGGAGAACGATATATGAAGCACTGATTGTATATACTAGAGCAACAACATACATACAAGCGCAGATCTGACAATCACGCTAATACTGAAATTAACAACCTTTAGAATATAACTAGAAAGACCCCCAAGTGCCGAAACTGTTATTTCACTTCTTTCTTTTAGTTCTTCGCTGCTGGTTTGCCAACCTTTACCTATAAAACCATAAACAACATTCAAGAGATCAGCTATGTGTGATAAAAAGTGTCAGCGCTGTGAAATCCATAATCAGATTTACGTGCTGCTAGAGGAGAGATATTCAACATATGGATTTGATAAACTTTAGAATATATCCGATGTTTGGGTATAAAAACATACCTTCTTTTTAGGCTCACGAGGTTTCTGCTCAGTCTTCTTTGGGGCAGGCTTAGATGGTGCTGGCTTAGATGCAGATGCCTTGCCTGAACCATCGCCAGCCTTTGCAGGCTCTTTCTTAACAGGCGGCTGCTCAAACTGTTGAGAACCGGTGGGTTTTTCAGCTTTGAGTGATGCCATTCTTCACAAAAATGAACTCTTAATTTCCACAAGAATATAAGAAGATTGGGTTTATACTTCTCCCCAATAAACACTTGAAATTTATACTAGTTGTTTCACCACTAGTGATATGGAATTAGAATATGAAGTAATTGCATGTCTTTTTCTATACCAGATGCTTTGCTTAGTATTGCTGACATTACGTTATCGGAGAAGCATATTTGAAAACAATGTATTATTAGAGGCATATGTTCTGGAAATCACCCAAAATCCAATTCCTAGGAACTGGTCTCTAGCTGTTGTCTAGTTTCAGCAATAATGACGACCAAATAATAATCGGTTGCATTACTATAGCATAACTTTCCATGTATTTTCGCACTTTGACAAGAGATTGAAAGTAGATATTAGACGACATACACTTTTAAAAACGTATATATCAATGTTCTAAAAAACACTAGGCGGTGGGCGGTGGGCGGGCGGCGAGCAAGTGACTAGCGTCCAGAGGATTAGGCGGGGGCCTAGGCGGTTATTTATTTATTATAATTTATAAAGTTCAGCATAATAGTATATAAATTACTTTCAATTCAATGCCAAGATGCATATCCAAAATACATAAGGAAAATAGAGTCTTAGTTTTTTTTTTCGAACTTAAAATATAAAAAAAAAATCCGCCTAGAAGGCCGCCTAGCGCCTAGTCCCTGGCTAGACCTTTTTTAGAACACTGGTATATATGCATTTTTTATTTCCTTTGTGTGGTTGGACGAGGATTGACAAATTTGGACCAGGGTAGATGAGGATTACAGAATCATAGCGCTTTTGTATTTGATACATCTCAACAAAGTTTGGTTTTTTTTGGTTAAACATTTCAACAAAGATGTATAAGTTGTACATCGCATTTGGGGTTGGACAACCGCAAGCATTGTATGACCTTTCAAAGGTTGTCCTTGCATAGTGAAACCTTGACTAGATCAACAGTCAAGATCTTGCTTGAGTTCATTTAGATAGTTACAATTAATGCTAAGTTTGGAATCAAATTGATTTGGCTCCATAGCGAGTAGACCATTTTTTATAAACCTTTGTGACAACTCCTCCTTATGTGATGTGGACTATTCAAGCCATCACTATCCCAACAAGAAGTAGAAGGGTTGTTCTAAAGAGAAATGAGAAACCTCATTTTTTGAAACCATGAGTGAAGTTGGGATAATTAGCTATACAATAGGCACCTCGCATATTCTTTTCATTGGTCCTTGTATGTCAGGTTCTTCTTCAGAAGGGTCATGAAACAAGGGAAGCCCTTCAAAGGAAAAATTTCCTGTTGAAAGAAGGTATCATTGCAGTTTCTTCTTGTCGAAAACACTAATGTTAAAACATGTCTTTCAATAAGAAATTAAACAACTAGGTAGGATGTGGTATAAAAGATTGGAAAAAAGAAAAAGAAAAAAGGAGTTTAAATTTGATCTGTTTTTAAAGTTTGAAACTCAAGAAAAGGAGCACTTGTCTTTGTCTACTTGTCCCTCATCTTTTACCTATAAATTGTAGAATAACATATCACATTAAAATTTTATACAATATCTTCTACTTGTCCATAAGTCCATTTCACTTGTCATTGAGACTACAATATAGATCTATTGTGGAGCAATCAGCCAAGGGAAAAAGAGGGGTTAGGGTCAATAGTAATACCAAGTGAAATCAGATCAAGAAGAAGCTTTGACAGATGCAAGCAGAACACAAAGATGAAGAAGAAGATTTGAGCAAGGAGAGCAGCTCAGCAGAACACGAAGATGAAGAAGAAGCTTTGAGCAAGGAGGTTGTAGTTGTTCCAGAGTTCAACAGGAAATTTGAGCAAGGAGAGCAGCTCAGCAGAACACGATAATCAACTGCAATGATACCTTCTTTCAACAGGAAATTTTTCCTTTGAAGGGCTTCTCTTGTTTCATGACCCTTCTGAAGAAGAACCTGACATACAAGGACCAATGAAAAGAATATGCGAGGTGCCTATTGTATAGCTAATTATCCCAACTTCACTCATGGTTTCAAAAAATGAGGTTTCTCATTTCTCTTTAGAACAACCCTTCTACTTCTTGTTGGGATAGTGATGGCTTGAATAGTCCACACATGCCCACTGTCCTTTTTAATGTTTTCATGACCATTGTTATGAACCATGGCAATTGAGTTTTTCCCACTGCTTACAGCGGTGGGTCAAAAGTCTACCTTTTTGTTGTGGGAGCAACTTCGACGACCACCAATCATGTTGTGGATTCGAATCTTTCACAACGCTATCCTCCATGTTTTCTTTGTATTGCTAAGCTGCCTAACTAACTATTCTGTATTTTATTTTCATTTTTATTTAATCTCTGAAGCTTAGAATCGTATGCAAAAATTTGATTTTTTTCATTGAAAATCATAAAAACCGTGGAGATAAGAGAATTTTTCATGGAAAAATCTTCTTAGCCTCCCCTATAAATTTTTTTTTTAATAGAGAACTTCCATGCTCATTCCCCCATTTTTCTCATCTCTTTCATGATGTCTCCACTATTTTTATGTTTTCTATGGAAAACAAAAATCATAAACACTCTTAAGCTTACCTGATTTCTTTTGGCTTTAGGTCTCAAGTTGAAATTTTTTGTTTGTAGTTTTCAATTATTATTATTATTATTATGATTTTTTGTTTGGACTATAGTATAGTATAGTAAGCCAATGCTAAATAGACTATGCACTCTCAAGAATTTTGGTTATTTATTAACTTGTCAGATTCAAGAAACGCAGAGAATTTTAGATTACCCAGTCTTGGTCTTTGTTTACGTGACTAGAATCTGATTAGAAAGGAGTTAGGCTGCAGTAGAAATTTATCTATTTTTCTTAATTAGCACACCCATAAAACAAATTTTTTACTTGGTTAAACGTTTCGAGAACTCTTTTCATGGACATATTTGTCAAATTGTGTATCAGGAGACACTATGAGAAGCCAAAGTTGGTTGATGGTGAAAACGATTGGTTTGCTGTGACCTACCAAATGAGTCAGCTTACTGAGTTTTGCTGAAGTTCTTAGCTGAACACTGGTTGACCGATAATGTTATAGGGAGCTTAACAAGCCCGGTATGGAATAAATGAAGCCACGGGTTCTCACCGGACAAATATCCTTGACATGATGTTGCATTTCAAGGACGTGGAGTGGAAGAAGATCCCAATGGAGTCGATAGTATACACTAACGCCAGCTTCAATTTTATTTGAGAAATTCATTACAAGAGTTATATAACATGGAGGAATTGAAGTGGGATGTGAATGACATATACAAAGGTCATCCAGGAGTCATTACAATGATGGCTTTGCGTAAGATGTTTATGTGAAAAAAGACAAATTTGAGTGTCAAATGATGTATCCTCGCACTGTGGCCAGTAGAAAATGAACATTGTTTTAGAGGAGTTTTAATAGTAGGGTTTTCACTCAACATAGTCAAACTCAAGTTTAAGATTGATTCTCATCTACAAGAAGAAAAGTACAAGAATAGAAAATTATAAGAATAAGAAGTTATAAGAATAGGAAAGTACAAGAATAGAATAGTCATAATATGAAAGTCAAAATATGACACAATTAAAATATCTTGTATAGGAAGTTTTAAGTTTCATGTTTTTACAAAGTTATGTCAAAGTTAGCTCTATATAAGTTTGTATTCAGTCAAGGAACAACGACAATTATACAATTATTTTCTTTACATGGTATCAAAACAATTTTCTTTGGTGGCCTAAGAAACCGGGGATTCAAGCTCTTTCCAGCCTCCAACGACTACGCTAGACGCGAGAGGCGGGGAAGGGATAACAACAGCATGAACATCCTCAATAGCAAATTCAACCAAATTGAAGGGAAATCACACTTTGTAATAGAGTTCACACACAATCGCAAGTTCAGCAAAATCACAAACAATCTAGCAGTTCAGCAAATCGCTTTTTAGCAAATAGCAACTCAATTTCAAGCGCCAATGGCATGACAGCACAACGGTTAGAGCTTGGCGGATGGTACCACTAGGTCATGGGCTCAAACCCACCTTGTGGCATCTTTAGTGGGTTCTGGGATCCTATAAAAACCCTGCTTGCCTTTAAAAAAAAAAACTCAATTTCCAACAAGTTCTCCAAGTGTGAATGGACCTACTTTTTCGCTTTCGCCCGCGACTTCCCAAGTGGACTCATCAGCAAGTTCTAAAAAAAAATGTTGACTCGAATTGAGCAATACCAAAATCCGTGTTGTCTCGAATTGAGCAATTTTTTTCATTTAAGAATTATATGAATTGGAGTCATGCTAACCGCTCGAATCAAACCATTAGCCATTCACTAGACAATCATGATTTCTTCATACAAGAATCATCCAGAATTTCATCCAAATTTTTTTATCCAGAATTTTCTAGAATTCGACTTCAGAGATTCCTCCAAATTGGACTTCAAAGTTTTCTCTAAGTTGCACATTTCATTTGCGTTTACATGTTCAGCTTGCAGGGGAGTGAGAGAATATGTAGGGTTTGCACTCAACATAGTCAAACCCAAGTCCAAGATTCCTCCAAATTGGTTTTCACCAAATTGGACTTCAAAGTTTTCTCCAAGTTGCACATTTCATCTGCGTTTACATGTTCAGCTTGCAGGGGAGTGAGAGAATATGTAGGGTTTGCACACAACATAGTCAAACCCAAGTCCAAGATTGATTTACATCTACAAGAAGAAAAGTACAAGAATATGAAAGTACAAGAATATAATAGTCAGAATAGGAAAGTCAAAATATAACACAATTATAATATCTTGTATAAGAAGTTTTAAGTTTCTTGTTTCTATAGGGTTATGTGAAAGTTAACTCTATATAAGCTTATATCCAGTGAAGGAACAACAACAATTATTTTCTTTATAGTTGTGGAGGTGGAAAGGACAAAAGCAGTTAAGGAAATGGATGTGCGCCCGGTAAAGGATTAATACTGTACAACTGTAAAGTTCAGAGATAAGATCAGGCACAGAGTCACATGGAGGAAAGTGGGGCACTTGCCCCCACTGACTTTTAAGAGATTTTTTTTATGTATACCCCAATTAGGTTTTTTTTTTTTTTAATTTTCCCCTTTAAAACTCTGCTGCAGCCTGCAGCTGTGTTCTTCTTTAAAACTCTGGAACAACTACAACCTCCTTGCTCAAAGCTTCTTCTTCATCTTCGTGTTCTGCTGAGCTGCTCTCCTTGCTCAAATCTTCTTCTTCATCTTTGTGTTCTGCTTGCATCTGTCAAAGCTTCTTCTTGATCTGATTTCACTTGGTATTACTATTGACCCTAACCCCTCTTTTTCCCTTGGCTGATTGCTCCACAATAGATCTATATTGTAGTCTCAATGACAAGTGAAATGGACTTATGGACAAGTAGAAGATATTGTATAAAATTTTAATGTGATATGTTATTCTACAATTTATAGGTAAAAGATGAGGGACAAGTAGACAAAGACAAGTGCTCCTTTTCTTGAGTTTCAAACTTTAAAAACAGATCAAAATTTAAACTCCTTTTTTCTTTTTCTTTTTTCCAATCTTTTATACCACATCCTACCTAGTTGTTTAATTTCTTATTGAAAGACATGTTTTAACATTAGTGTTTTCGACAAGAAGAAACTGAAATAATAGGATATTGACATATAGTACTTAATTTGCATATAAAATGTGTTAGCTAGATGAAATGTATCCATGTCCATGTCAAAATTTCGAACCCAATGATCCTTGTTGTGGTAGGTGCAGCCTGACCTAGCTGAAGTTTCAGATTTTAAAAACAGATTGAATTTTAAACTCCTTTTTTTGTTCCAATCTTTTATACCCCATCCTACGTAGTTGTTTAATTTCTTATTGAAAGACATGTTTTAACATTAGTATTTTCGCCAAGAAGCATTATTATAATAATTGATTGAACTGCTTGTGTGTCAATTGCAGCTTTGAAAATCTTCAATTTTACGCGTTTTATTATTGGTGGCGATATTCTATTGTGGTGCTTCATTAATGGAGGTAATTGATTTATTATTTTGGAAATATGTATGATTTATTACATGGAAATATGGTTTTAGTTTATTCATTTAAAGTTGTAGAATATATAAATATATAGAATGCATTCTTATATAATCTTTGTTTTATTTCAGTTATGGATAAGTTTTTAAAAAGAAAGTCAGTAAGTGATTTACCACCTCCAGCACAAAATAAAGATGATCATAATTTATCAGAACCAATCTCAAAGTAAAGTCATTTAGAGGTTGACCTATCAAATCTTCCAACTGATCCTGGTTTAAGAATTCGTATTTCTGATTACCATCCAAATGATCAAGAGATTGTTAGAAGAGCTTATTTGCAAAGGGGTCTTTGTCAGCCAATAAACTACACATTCCCACAAAAAAATAGGAGGTACGCTACGTCATTTTAATGTAGCTTGGTTTACAGAGTATAAGAACTGGCTGGAGTATAGCATAACAAAGTGTGAGACCTGCATTTTAAAAAAAAAAGATTTTTTTATAGGGCGGGGTGTACTCAGCAAAGGTGGTGGGGGCACATAGCCACCCACCCCTTTAAAACAAAACGACCCCCCTCTTTTCTTCTTTTTTCTCTTTTCTTTTTTTTGGTTTTCTGTTCGTTCCAGCAGCGAGCGACGCTGCGACAACGTCACCTCCTCCAACCATTTCTCGGCGGTTTTGGTGGATTTTCGTCCCCCAATCTCACCTCCTCCTCGGTTCGTTCTCTATTTTTTCCCCTCTTTTATTTCTTAGTTGTTTTTTCGAAAAAAAAAATCAGTTTTCATTTGGGTTGGGTTTGATCGGTTTCCATAGCTCCGATCAGTCGTGTTGGGGCCTTGGTGGCGTCCTTAGGAGGCCTTAGAACCGACATGCAAGACTGTTTTGGGGTTGGCCAAAAAATTTTCAAAAAATCAGGGTGCATGTTTGTTTGGAAGGTTCCTCGGAGTGAATCCGGGCTTTGGGTGCGTGGGTGAGCCTCACTTTCGTGACTCCAAGTGACCTTAGATTCTCTTACGGGCTGTTGTGCAGTTTGGTAGCGATCAGACCGGAGTAGGGAGGGTTTCGGCGCGTTTTCGCCAAACTTTGGGTTTCGGCGGGGTGGTTGCCGAATTCCTTTTTGCCTGTAAGTTTTCCTTTCAGTCACGCGGCGCTTGTATTTATTTATTTATTTCAGTTTTCGGCTAGTTTTCTCATTTTCGAGTCCGCCTTGCAGTTTTAGAATTTTCGTGGCCCGCATTCGTGGTTTTGCGTGTTTGGAGTTTCGACCGGTAGGAGTTGGGTTTTGAAAATCCATTCCGCCAGGTGAGTGGAACTATAATTTTCATTTTAAGAAATAAGTATTTGAAATCCTGAATTGAATTTTTATAGTATACCGTCAATCGTGTAGAATTGTACCCAAATCCGAAATTCGGAGTTTTCAGATATTTCGAGGATTGTGTTAGTTATGGGTGAATGAATTATGCATTGGATTTTCAGAAAGCATGATACTTGAATGAAATCGAATAGTAATTTTGGTGTGATTAGGCTTTGGTGTAATGACATGAGACTTGTATGCTTTGTTGTCGAGTTTGCATAGCATATCATGTTTTACCGTGGATTTTCGAGTCTTGAGCATGTATGATAATCGACTCGAATAAATTTATTGTGGTGAATGGGGTCATGTTGGGACCCTGGCATAGTCATGGTTTTATAAAAATTGCTGAATTGTTTATGATTGCACGTTTATACATTTGGTTATGTACAGACTTGTCATTTGTGCATGTGGATAGTAGTATAAGTGTCTTTACCCCGCTATAATGCCTGTTTGCCGATGCTTAGGAGCTTGCTCGCATCGTGAGTTGGATGGTGCTTGAGATGACTCGCACTGACATTGTGGACACTATTGCATGTGGCAAGCTTGCTGAGGTGCGGTGAGCTCCCGCACGCACTTGCCACTATAGAGTGCAGTAGGACGAGTCCCGGAGGACGTGCTTTGGAGATTACTCGCTTTCCCTCCCAGCGCGCTTGATTTGGATTATGTTAGGTTGGCCGTGTTAGGCCAGTCGTTCGGGATGTTTGAGTTTGTATCCTGGCAGATGGCACCCCATTAGGATACAAACAAGCCCGAAGTGGTACTGCTGCACGTTGTGGGATGTGTCTGGGTGAGACACATTCGTAGGGTATGCGGATACCTACGATATGAGACACTTATACATAATTTTACCGGATTTTTGGTTTCAACCTAATTGCTATACCTAGGAGGCTAGGAAGAAGTATGAGATTGTTTTATTTCCATTGCTTGATATTTACCATGTTGAATCACATGTAATAATCGACATATAATAAACTGGTAGTTATTGTTGAATCTGAAAGTTTGTGTTGTTGCTTAAACTTAGAAACATTATCCTTAGAGACACGGTGTGATTTAGACTTTAGAACTTGTTGCTTATTCATTGTTGTGTGGCATGAATTTTTCTTGTATAGTATTCCATTATTTGTATTTAGTTCGCTCGCACCAGCTAGTTTGTGCTTTGCTGACCCCGCAAGGGGTGTGCTTCTATTGGAGTGCAGGCAGTGTTGGCGTTCCTACTGATCGTGGCGCGTAGGCCCCGGTTTTCGTTGTAGGCGCGTTTTGTGTTTTTGGTTGTGTCCACCCTGTACGGGTATGTTTTGCTTCCTCTGTGTTTCAGATGTACTATATTGCTAAACTAGATGTTTGTATACTGGTTTTGTAGCTATGACTCTGGCGGGGCGAATCAATTATATATTTATTTTGTTCAAACTTTAGCGTAGTCTTATTTCCGTTTGTTTCTAGTATCAAGAATGTGTTATATTATGATGTTGTGGCCGGTTATGATCCGCCTGTGTACGTGTTAGTTCACGCATCGGCATGCTGTGATTCCCGTGGCCGGTCGGGGCGTGACAGAGCCAGGTTTACCGGTTCACATAGAACATCATCGTATACCACTTTCTTCAGTGGATTGGGTAGAGGAGTTAGGACTTTTGTTGTGTTGTTTGATGTATGATATGTGTGTTTTATTTTTTGTAGAGGTTGTTTGGTGATGGCGCGTGGTCAGAGATCTCTGGGTGAGGGATCAGGCGCTGCAGGGGAGGATATCTCTCAGGCTTTTATGGAAATTATGACCCAGTTGGCACAGAATGTGAGGCAGGGCAGTCAGTCAAAGGATCCGTTTACTCGGCGCAACAGGGATTTCGTCAGCTTGGGTGGTGAAAGGTTTGATGGTACTGGAGATTCTCTAGCTGCGGATCGGTGGATCCGTAAGGTAGAGTTCATATTTGAGAGGATGGTGCTGACACCTATACAGCGTACTGAGTTAGCAGCACACCAGTTTGACGGAGAGGCTATGTACTGGTGGGATATAGTGAGGCAGAGCCGTGATGTGTCAGAGATGCAGTGGGACACATTTTGCCAGGTGATTGAATAACATTTTGTTCCTGATTCTGCAAGAACTGAGATAGTGGACAGGTTTCTACATTTACAGCAGGGTTCTAGATCTGTTTCTGAATACTTGTCTGAATTTACACAGTTGAGCCGTTATGCCACTTATTTTATAGACACACCAGAGAAGAAGAACAGAAAATTTTTGAGTGGTCTGAACCCGTTCCTAAGGAAACAGTTGATGGTGATGATTGATCGTCCTTTTGATAGATTAGTGGATATCACTTTGAGTCAGGAGCGAGTAGACGCCGAGTGTAGACAGGAGACTTTGGTTCGACGAGCTAGAGGTTCAGAACGTAGTTAAAGGTTTGGCGGAGGAAGCCAGACAATTGAACAGGCACAGCAGCCAGAGCGTGTCGTTGTCCAGCAGAGAGACCCTGGTAGAGGGGGACCAGTTAGGACTGGTCGAGATCGTAGAGGCGACAAACGTTCCAGAGGAGATCATCGACAGCAGCAGCAGCAACAAAGACAACCTAGGTGGGGTGGTCAGACAGGAACTAGGAGTGGTTGCTTCACTTGTGGTCAGGAGGGACATATAGCTCGTGATTGTCCAAGAGGTCAAACAAATCGATGGGATCATATAGTTTGTTATACTTGTGGACAATTGGGGCACTTTTCCAGACTTTTTCCTCAGAATAGGGATGGACCAGCACAGCAAAGGGCGCATCAGGGACAGTTAGCACCTGCGTCTGGAAGTGGTCAGAGAGTCCCTCTCCCAGCACCGCCTGTTCGCCTAGCAGCTATTCCCAGTCAGTGAAATGTTGAGGGTATGTTATTTTATTTATTTTTATTGTCATTTTGTGTGTGCTAGTTGTAGTAAGATTGTGTTATGTGCATTATGCGTAGGAAAAATTGCATGTTAGTGTGTTGTTATGTGATTCAGGATACATGTGTTGTGTGCCAGGTTTTGTGCATTCGTCGTCTTCCCTGTTGAGGACTCTTTTCGATACAGGAGCATCTAGGTCTTTTATTTCTAGACAGTTGGTTGTTAGAGACAACCTTGAGGTTGTGCCTTTGCCGGAGCCCTTGTGCGTTGTGTCTCCCTTGGGCAGTTCGGTTTGGTTGTGGGAATTTTGTCCCAGTTTCGAGTTTTCCTTGTTGGGGTACAACTTTGTGTTTGACTTTATTGTTTTGGGTTTTGAGGGCTATCAATTGATTCTAGGGATGGATTGGTTGTCCAGTCATCCGGTGATCATTGATTGCTTGCATAGGTCGGTGATGTTAGCGCCACTTGATGCTTCACCTCGTGTGTTGGCTTGTGAGCCTGATTCGGTTTCGTTGATGTCGAGTTTTCTTAGCTCTCTTGAGATTTCTTGTCCCGACACTAGTTCTGTAGAGGTTGTGTGTGAGTTTCCTGATGTGTTTCAAGAGATTCCTGGTATCCCTCCACGTCGTGAGGTAGAGTTTCGGATTGACTTGGTTCCTGGTATTGCACCTATCTCTAAATCAGCGTACATGCTTGCACCTAAGCAATTGGAAGAGATGAAAGTACAGCTTGATGAGTTGTTTCGTAAGGGGTTTATTCGTCCGAGCAATTCACCTTGGGGAGCTCCAGCAATATTTGTGTCCAAGAAGGATGGATCATTGAGGATGTGCATAGATTATCGAGATCTGAATAAAGTGACCATCAAGAATAAATATCCATTGCCTCGGATTGATGATCTATTGGATCAGTTGAGGGGAGCCATATTGTTTTCACAATTAGATTTGCAGTCTGGATACCATCAGATGAGAGTTGAGGAACATTCCGTTCCAATTATCGCTTTTCGAACCCGTTATGGCTTGTATGAGTTTCCAGTCATGCCATTTGGATTGACAAATGCACCAACATTCTTCATGGATTTGATGAATAGATTGTTCAGTCCGTACTTGGACAAGTTTGTGGTAATCTTCATTGATGATATCTTAGTGTACTCGAGGAGTTTAGAGGAGCACAGAGAGCACCTTCGCATTGTTTTGCAGACACTTAGAGAAAATCAGTTGTATGCGAAGTTCAGTAAGTGTCACTTCTGGGAGCCTGAAGTTCGATTTCTTGGGCATGTCATTTCTAGTGGAGGTATTGCAGTGGACCCTGAGAAAGTCGAGGCAGTGAAGTCTTGGAGACGACCTAGTAGTGTGACAGAAATTCGTAGTTTTCTGGGTTTGGCTGGTTATTACCGACGGTTTATCGAGAAATTTTCCTTGATTGCAGCACCACTCACTCAGTTAACTAGGAAGAATGTTCCTTTTGTATGGTCAGAAAAGTGTGAAGAAGCTTTTGAAACTTTGAAGCTTCGGTTGACTTCAGCACCAGTGTTGACTATTCCGACACCTGGTAGCCGACTGGTGGTATTTACTGATGCTTGCGGTACAGGATTGGGTGGAGTGTTGATGCAAGGCAAAAAGGTCGTAGCCTATGCGTCTCGACAGTTGAAACCACACAAGCGAAAATATCCTACACATGATTTAGAGTTGGCAGCCGTAGTCTTTGCTTTGAAGATCTGGAGACATTATCTGTATGGTGAGAGGTTTGAGTTGTTCACAGATCACAAGAGTTTGAAGTACTTATTCACTCAGAGGGAGTTGAATATGAGGCAACAACGATGGGTTGATTTCCTTAGCAGCTATGACTTCGAGATACAGTATCAGCCTGGTAGGGCCAATGTGGTTGCAGATGCCTTGAGTAGGCGACATGCAGTGATGGCAACCATGATGATTCAGGAGTACCGAACACTTGAGACATTAGCTTCATTTGCAGTTCAGCCTACTTTCAATACAGAGGGCAGCATGATAGCGGGTTTAGCAGTTTATCCGTCGTTGATCAGTAGAGTGGTGGAGAAACAGACCTCTGATCCAGTGATTACGAGGCAGATAGCAGATTTGGTAGTGGTCACATTGGATGAGTGCCCTACCGATTGGTCAGTGGGTTCAGATGGAGGGTTGCGATTTCGTGGGCGGCTTTGTGTTCTGTCTGATGAGGAGTTGCGAAGAGATATCTTATAGGAAGCTCATAGATCTCGTTTCACCATTCATCCCGGTAGAACAAAGATGTATCGAGATTTGAGACGTTCTTTCTGGTGGCATGGCATGAAGAAAGACATTGGAGAGTTTGTGGCACGGTGTGCGACTTGTCAGCAGGTGAAAGCCGAGCCTCAGAGACCATCTGGGTTATTGCATCCATTGGAAATCCCAACGTGGAAGTGGGAGTATATCACTATGGATTTCATCGATGGACTTCCACGGTCGAGGAAAGGTAATGAGTCGATATGGGTCATTGTTGATCGGTTGACGAAGTGTGCACATTTCATTCCTGTTAGTATGAATCGGACGGCAGACAGTCTAGCAGTGTTGTTCATTCGAGAGATAGTTCGCCTTCATGGGTCGCCTGTTTCGATTGTATCCGACAGAGATCCGCTTTTCACAGCCCACTTCTGGCAGAGCTTTCAGCAAGCTATGGGTAGATTGGACATGAGTACAGCTTATCATCCACATACAGATGACCAATCTGAGCGAGTGAATCAGGTAGTGGAAGACATGCTTAGAGCATGCATTTTAGACTTTGGGGGCAGTTGGGAAGATCACCTACCGTTATGCGAGTTTGCGTACAACAACAGCTACCACGTAAGTATTGGCATGGCACCGTTTGAGGCACTCTACGGACGACCGTGTAGGTCCCATGTTTGTTGGGCAGAGATTGGAGAGTCAGTTGTGATGGGGCCGGATGTGATCAGAGAAACTACTGAGAAGATTGAGCTGATTAGAGCGCGGTTGTTGACAGAAGAGTTACGCTGATAGGAGGCGTAAGGAGTTGGAGTTTGATGTTGGTGACAGGGTTTTTCTGAAAGTTTCCCCGATGCGCGGAGTTGTTAGGTTTCGAAGTCGTGGAAAACTTGCACCGAGGTATGTAGGGCCATATGAGATTACTGAGAGGATTGGACCAGTGGCCTACAGATTGGCTTTGCCGCAGAGTATGTCAGGTATCCACGACGTGTTTCACGTATCCATGTTGCGAAAGTGTTTGACAGACCCGTCACAGATTATAGAGCCTGCTAAGGTGGAGATTTCGGATGAGTTGACGTATCCAGTGAGGCCAATAGCCATTGTTGATGATGATGTGAAACAACTTCGTCGGAGGATAGTGAAGTTAGTGAAGGTTCAGTGGAGCCACCGAGCGGGTGACGTGACTTGGGAGCTGGAGGATCAGATGAGACAGAAATACCCCGAGCTTTTTGCCTAGGTTTTCTTGTCGTGGCTTTTTTACGATCTCGAGGACGAGATCTCTTTTAAGGTGTGTATGATGTGAGACCTGCATTTTTTTTTTTTTTTTAATTTTTTTAGGGCGGGGTGTACTCAACAAAGGTAGTGGGGGCACATAGCCACCCACCCCTTTAAAACAATTCTTCTTCTTTCTCTTTTCTTTTTTTTAGGTTTTCTGTTCGTTCCAGCAGCGAGCGACGCTGCGACATCGTCACCTCCTCCAACCATTTCTCGGCGGTTTTGGTGGATTTTCGTCCCCCAATCTCACCTCCTCCTCGGTTCGTTCTCTATTTTTTCCCCTCTTTATTTCTTAGTTGTTTTTTCGAAAAAAAAAATTTGGTTTTCATTTGGGTTGGGTTTGATCGGTTTCCATAGCTCCGATCAGCCGTGTTGGGGCCTTGGTGGCGTCCTTGGGAGCCCTTAGAACCGACATGCAAGACTGTTTTGGGGTTGGCCAAAATTTTTTCAAAAAATCAGGGTGCATGTTTGTTTGGAGGGTTCCTTGGCATGAATCCGGGCTTTGGGTGCGTGGGTGAGCCTCACTTTCATGACTCCGAGTGTCCTTAGACTCTTTTACGGGCTGTTGTGCAGTTTGGTAGCGATCAGACCGGAGTAGGGAGGGTTTCGGCGCGTTTTCGCCAAACTTTGGGTTTCGGCGGGGTGGTTGCTGAATTCCTTTTGCCTGTAAGTTTTCCTTTCAGTCACGCGCCGCTTGTATTTATTTATTTATTTCAGTTTTCGGCTAGTTTTCTCATTTTCGAGTCCGCCTTGCAGTTTTAGTATTTTCGTGGCCCCACATTCGTGGTTTTGCGTGTTTGGAGCTTCGACCGGTAGGAGTTGGGTTTTGAAAATTCATTCCGCCAGGTGAGTGGAACTATAATTTTCATTTTAAGAAATAAGTATTTGAAATCTTGAATTGAATTTTTACAGTATACCGTCAATCGTGTAGAATTGTACCCAAATCCGAAATTTGGAGTTTTCGGATATTTCGAGTATTGTATTAGTTATGGGTGAATGAATTATGCATTGGATTTTCAGAAAGCATGATACTTGAATGAAATCGAATAGTAATTTTGGTGTGATTAGGCTTTGGTGTAATGACATGAGACTTGTATGCTTTGTTGTCGAGTTTGCATAACATATCATGTTTTACCGTGGATTTTTTAGTCTTGAGAATGTATGATAATCAACTCGAATAATTTATTGTGGTGAATGGGGTCATGTTGGGACCCTGGCATAGTCGTGGTTTTATAAAAATTGCTGAATTGTTTATGATTGCACGTTTGTACATTTGGTTATGTACAGACTTGTCATTTGTGCATGTGGATAGTAGTATAAGTGTCTTTACCCCACTATAATGCTTGTTTGCCGATGCTTAGGAGCTTGCTCGCATCGTGAGTTGGATGGTGCTTGAGATGACTCACACCTGACATTGTGGACGCTATTCCATGTGGCAAGCTTGCTGAGGTGCGGTGAGCTCCCGCACGCACTGTCCACTATAGAGTGTAGTAGGACGGGTCCCGGAGGACGTGCTTTGGAGATTACTCGCTTACCCTCCCAGCGCGCTTGATTTGGATTATGTTAGGTTGGTCGTGTTAGGCCAGTCGTTCGGGATGTTTGAGTTTGTATCCTGGCAAATGGCACCCCATTAGGATACAAACAAGCCCGAAGTGGTACTGGTGCACGTTGTGGGATGTGTCTGGGTGAGACACATTCGTAGGGTATGCGGATACCTACGATATGAGACACTTATACATAATTTTACCGGATTTTTGGTTTCAACCTAATTGCTATACCTAGGAGGCTAGGAAGAATTATGAGATTGTTTTATTTCCATTGCTTGATATTTACCATGTTGAATCACGTGTAATAATCGACATATAATAAACTGGTAGTTATTGTTGAATCTGAAAGTTTTGTGTTGTTGCTTGAACTTAGAAACATTATCCTTAGAGACACGGTGTGATTTAGACTTTAGAACTTGTTGCTTATTCATTGTTGTGTGGCATGAATTTTTCTTGTATAGTATTCCATTAGTTGTATTTAGTTCGCTCGCACCAGCTAGCTTTGTGCTTTGCTGACCCCGCAAGGGGTGTGCTTCTATTGGAGTGCAGGCAGTGTTGGCGTTCCTGCTGATCGTGGCGCGTAGGCCCAGGTTTTCGTTGTAGGGGCGTTTTGTGTTTTTGGTTGTGTCCACCCTGTACGGGTATGTTTTGCTTCCTCTGTGTTTCAGATGTACTATATTGCTAAACTAGATGTTTGTATACTGGTTTTGTCGCTGTGACTCTGGCGGGGCGAATCAATTATATATTTATTTTGTTCAAACTTTAGCGTAGTCTTATTTCAGTTTGTTTCTCGTATCAAGAATGTGTTATATTATGATGTTGTGGCCGGTTATGATCCGCCTGTGTACGTGTTAGTTCACGCATCGGCACGCTGCGATTCCCGTGGCGGGTCGGGGCGTGACACAAAGGATGTTGCCTTTTGTCTCCATTGCTATCTTTTTAGAAGTGTCGGAGAACAAGGGGGCGGTGATTGTTTTGTTGGTGAAGGATTCAGTAATTCGAAAGAAAAAAAAAACTTACAACTCATGTAGGAAAGCCTAGTAGTTTGCATGCCAAGCTTATATGAAGAGTCAAAGTTTAATGAATCAAAAACATCATATCCAATCATTTTTATCTAAGCAATCCGATGCAGAGAAAATGGAATACCGGGTTCATTTATCGGCTTCAGTTGATTGCATTCGGTTTCTTCTGCGACGATGATTGGCTTTTCGTGGTGATGATGAATCAATAAATTCGATTAACCATGAAAATTGTTTGGAATTTTTACAATATACAGCTAATCACAATGAAGACATCAAGAGCGTGGTTCTAAAAAATGCTCCAGAGAACCACAAACTCACTGCACCTGATATTCAAAAAGATATTACATGTGCAGCTGCATGTGAGACCACTCTTGCTATACTCAAAGATCTTGGAGATGCATTATTTTCCGTTTTAATTGATGAGTCTCATGATGTATCAATTAAAGAACAAATGGTTGTTGTCTTGCGCTATGTGAACAAGAAGGGATGTGTAGTTGAACGTTTCCTTGAAATTATGCACATTTCTGAAACAAAGGCAATTTCACTCAAGACAACACTTGTAAAAATGTTTTCTGATCATAAGTTAAATATAATTGGTTACGTGGCAAGGGTTATGATGGGGCCAGCAATATGCAAGGCGAATTTAACAGACTTAAATATTTGATTCTCAAGGAAAATAAGTCTGCATTTTATGTACATTGTTTTGCGCATCAGCTTCAGTTAGCACTTGTACATGTTGCAAAGAATCATCCTCATATTGCTTTACTCTTCAACTTGGTTTCAAGTACGATGAACATTGTTGCACCCTCATGCAAGCGTCAAGAAATTTTTCGAGACAAACAAGCTGTTAAAATTCTTGAGAAGCTCAATAGTGGCGAACTATCAAGTGGTCAAGGGTTGAATCAAGAAACCAATCTCAAACGACTTTGTGATACACATTGGGGGTCTGACTATAAAACCTTGATAAATTTGCTTCTTAATTTTTCTTCAGTGATTGATGTGCTCCTGATTGTTGTGAAACATGGTTTAAACTCAAACCAGAAGGGAAAAACATATGCTTTATTAGATTTTATGCAATCTTTTGAGTTCATCTTCAATTTGCACTTAATGAAGGATATATTGGCGATAACCTGGGATTTGTCAATAGCATTACAAAGAAAAGATCAAGATATTGTCAATGCGATGACCTTAGTTAAAATCTCCAAACAACGATTGCAAATGATGAGGGAAGATGGATGGAATATACTTGTGGACAATGTTGCTTCATTTTGTGCAAAACACGATATTGTTGTTCTTGAGATGGATGATACATTTATACAACGAGGAAGATCACGACGCAGTACTGAAAAATTAACCAACCTATATCATTATTGAGTTGAATTATTCTATACCAGCATAGATATGCAACTCCAAGAGCTAAATAGTCGCTTTGATGAGGTGAACACTGAATTGCTTCTTTGTATGGCATGCTTAAATCCAAGTGATTCTTTTTCAGTTTTTGATAGTCAGCGGTTGATTCGGCTCGCTCAATTTTATCCAGCTGATTTTCAAATGTAGATCTTATGGTACTTTATGATCAATTGGAAACTTATGTTATTGATATGCGTTCCAACAATGAATTTTCAAATGTCAATGGACTCAGCGGTTTAGCTAAGAAGATGCTTGAGACCAAGAAAGAATTTGTCTATCCCATGGTTTATTTACTCATAACATTGTCACTCATCCTACTAGTTGCCACCGCTTCAGTTGAGAGAACATTTTCTGCTATGAATATAGTGAAGAGTCGGTTACGAAATCGAATTGGAGATGATTGTTTAGTTACGTATATTGAAAATGAAGTTTTTGATGGCATTGACAACGAAGCAATCATGAAACGATTTTAGGGTATGAAAACGCGTCGAAGCCAGTTGTAATATTTTTTATTCTAACTGGCGAGGGGGAGGGGGGAGATAGAGTTTTTTGGTATTCATGGATGTAGATATGTAAAAGTTCAAATTATAGAACTCTATTTTTGTATATCCAAAGTCGTCTTCATCCTTTTTTTGAATGAAAATCTTTTATTAGATTAGATGAAGTTTTTTATAGTCATTTATGCCTTGTTCAAGTTATAAAAAAATAATATATATATTTATGTTAAAGTAACTAATTTTTATATTATATTTATCATATTTAATTAATTATGACATCACTCCGCCCCCTCCCCCCCTTAACAAAAATCTTGGCTCCGTCACTGGATAAGATACTGAGTCCAACACTACGAAGAACATGAGTGACATGGTGTGTTGTTATATTTTCATATTTTTTTGTAAGAACTCTATTAAGATGACAAACCTCTATTAAGATTACAATCCTGTAAACGTATTGTAGAAAGTGAGCCAACAGATATATCTTGTTTTGGTTAAAATTACTAAAATAATATGTAAGTTTTCCTGGCGACAGCAACACTGAGGGAACTGCATATGGAATCATAAACGTCTGCTTGTGTTCCTTATTTCATTCAAGGTACTTGAGCACAGAGTCCAAATTCTGATTGATATTTCACAACCATGAATGCCTGCAGATTCTTCATGTATTCTAGCTGCGTAGAATCTGTCCAGTTATATAATTACTCTGGAACAAGACGATTAGTCTATTGTTTTGAGGTAGTAATACTGTCATATCATCAAGGAATGTTGCTCTGTTTGTTTCTTCTCATTTGCATTGTGTCAGATTCTTGGGTTTGGAGAGTACACACAGTAAGTTTATGTTATGAACAAGATAGGGTTGAGACCATGGTATACTTCATTAATCTCTCTCCTATTCAATATAGAACGTTATTATATTTAATAATTCAGACTTGTTTTAAAAATTCTCAAAACGGGATTTGCCTAAAGCTGGAAAATGGATGAATGGAGCTCAAATGACTAGGGAAGAATCAGTGGCAGCCGCATGTGCTAGACTGAATGGAGGAGTAAACACCCCCAAGCAATTGGATTCAAAAAAAGGTTTAGAGAGCTAAATTGATTGATTCACTTTCTATTGCCTGTTTCAACAAGCATCCTTGACTCCGTGGCCCTTGGGAGCCGTCCTATCAAATACTATGTAAAGAAATCACGGGATATGAGATGTGCTAATCTGTGTACTGGTACAGGTGCAATCAGTATATTTACGTATTTGTTCTGTAGATCATACAACAAACAAATTGATCTAGATTCATGGGTAATTAGCGCAGAAATTTTAGTAAGCTGCAAAACAAAGATAACATTTTTTTTTGCAGAACAATTGGGGCTTGGGTTTCAGGATCTTGGTAGCTCAGCTACATAGATATTAACATCACCAGATCTTGTCCAAACCTGGTAGTGATGGATCGTGGAGTAATAGAAACATGATGGCTTTTTGCTCCAACTTCCTGTTTGCCACATGATCTATTTGGCTGTGAAACTCTATCCATCAATGACATAACTATTAAATAAGGTCGTATCGAGGAAGATTGTGGCATGGCTGAACTTGACATGACTCCTACAAGAATCATATAAAGTTCTATCCTGCGAAGTACTCAAGTAGGGCTAAAACTAAGAGAAAAGTGGTGACCACAAGCGAACTACCTCTGTTGTCATAGAGGCTGTTTTGTCTCACGATCCAAGAGCAAAACTCTTAATACTGGTCTTGAACATTATGTCATGATCGCTTACATGTGATGCATTGAGAAGAACAAATGGAGAAAACAGTGGCACGCAAATCACAACTGGTTACTTTCAGAGGAACATATATCAAGCAACAAACTTTTATCATAGAAAACACCATACATAAGAACGTACAATTATAGATATGGAAGAGGATACAATTATAGGTATGATAATCACACTAAACCACGTAAATAGATTAATGGCTACAACGATCCTCGAGAATTGTCATCTCCATCCTTCTTTTAGTTCTTAGCTGCTGGTTTGCCAGCATTTACCTATAAAACCATAAACGAGATTCACGAGTTAAGCTATGTAAGTGTAAGAGAGTCATTTCTGTAAAAGCAATTCTTAAATTTCAATCACTGCTGCAGAAGGTAGATAATTCAATAATTCAACATATGCATATGTGATATGAGAATATACGTGTTTGGGCGTATTGGACAGACCTTCTTCTTAGGCTCACGAGGCTTCTGCTCAGTCTTCTTTGGGACAGGCTTAGATGGTGCTGGCTTAGCTGCAGTAGCCTTGCCTGAACCATCGCCAGCCTTCGCAGGCTCTTTCTTAACAGGTGGCTGTCCAAGGGGTTGAGATCCGGAGGGTTTTTCCGCTTTGAGTGATGCCATTCTTCGCAAAAATGGACTCTTAATTTGCACTAGAAGATGAGAAGATTGGCTTATACTTGTCCTCAACAAATACTTGAAATTTATACTAGTTGTTTCACCACTTGTGATGTGGAATTAGAATCTGAAGTAATTGCATGTCTATTTCTGTCTCAGATGCTTTGCGTAGGATTCCTGACCTTACATTATCAGAGAAGAGGCATATTTAAAAGCATAAACTTGATGTATTATTAGAGGCATATTACCAAAGATCTTTTCCTTCAACGTCTTATCTCCTGGAAAAACATCTGAGGGTGCGTTTGATTCAAAATATCGTTAAGAACTTTCTCAAGGTGCTAATGTAATTCAGCCTTCAATGGGTTTGGCACAGAGGGGAATAGCTTCATCATATATAGAGTTATGTGGGGGGGGAGGCGGTGCAATGTCTTTAAGACAATATTCGACCCGTCTCGGTTCAATATTGATGGTTATTAGTCTTCCAAGATACAACAAATCTGTCTATGTTCCTAATGCAATTTAGGACAAAAACTCAGGCAAATAGAAATAAGAATTGACTTTAAGATGAACAGGAAGAACTTGTTTGATTTCAACGTAAACTCTTCTTCTATGTACCAGGTTGTTGTTGTAATAATGAAAAATTAATATTTTGGATATCCAAATAGCCAATTTGAGATTCTACTTATAGCAACTGACACACTACGTACATACTCGCAGAAGATACAATTAAACCAACACATATGTTGGTCTAAAGTTACATAAAGGACCTTATGTAATGAGTTTACATAATGTATTATTTACTCATTCAATAAATATGGAAATTCAAAATTTCCAACAATCTCCCACTTGAATGAGATAATCGTGACATCTCAAGAGTACGTGGATTAATGCCACATCAGGATATGTAGTTTTCACTTTGAACCTTCCTTAGTAAAAGAGTATCGGAATTACTTAACTAATCAATAAACCATTTCATCTTAAATTGTCAAGTTGTTGATGTAAAACCAGTCAATAAACTTTGCATGGCATTATTCCGTTCAAATTCTATTTTCAGTTGTGTTCGTTTTGGTCCTTAACAATTCTTGGTTCTGTAAATGCTACTAGAGATTTCAGCCTGATAAAAATCTTGTAGAGCCGACTTAGCTCACACTTACATATGTGACCACTTATATAAGAAGTACCCTACAATACCCCACTTGTCTTTTGCAAGATATAAGATGTCATTAAAAACAATGTATTATTATTTATCCTTTTGATCACAGTAGGTTTGCAATTGGTGTTTCATAGGAATGAAAAGAGTATTATACTCTTAAGTAGGGGTGGGTACGAGACGAGATGGGATGGGATGGACCTCATCCATTTCGTTTGTGACCGGGACGGTATGGGGACGGGATAGACATCATCCCATCCTAAATGGGTTTGGGGCGGGACGAGATGAGCATGTACTAAATAGTTTTTCAATGAAAAATAACAAAACAAATTTCATCTCACATTGCTCAAACACCAATAATGCATAATTTATGTACATATAACTTTCATCATAACAATATAAAATGTCATATAAAATTTCATCTCAAATTGCTTCTAATTGTATCTTGTATGAATGATATAAGTTTTCAAGTTGTCTTAATATAAGTTCAAAAATGAAAAATATTTCTCATTGCCAAATTTCCAACTATATAACTCATAGTGCAAAACTAAATCAAACCATCATTTGTCTTTATTTTCTGCAGGAATGATTGTCCTCTAACCAATTTAAAATGTGAAAAAGTATAAATTTTCTATTTGGCCTAAAATATTCAAGGTGAAGTTTCTATCTAAACAAAGAATATCAAATCAAACAAGTTTTCGAACAATAGATGTTTTGATTTAATTTCAACACATCCTAAATTTTCCTTTAGAAGAGTAGTTTGATTAAAATTTATAATAATAAATATTAAATAAATAAGCTCGGGACAGACGGGATAGGCGGGATTAAAAATCTTCATCCCGATCCCATCTCACTGTAGATCAGGACGCGGTGGGATCGAGATAAGTTTGATCAATCCAAAAAAGACCCGAAAAAAGGGATGAACAGGACGGGACCGAGACAGGATTGGGATCGCGAGATGGGATGCCTACCCCTACCCTTAAGTGCTTAATAATGAATTATCCATCACTAGTTTTCCTTTTGAACTAAGTCCATGAGATCTCCAATCGCTTAGTAAGGTTTTCCGTATATGATAATTCGTGCATATTAGGCTTTTAAACTCATTCCCCTCGAAGTGCAATCTATACGCTCTCTAGATAAACCTTTAGTAAATGGATCCGCTAGGTTATCTTTTAATTTCACAAATTCACTGACATTATGCCATTAGAGAGCAATTGCCTCACGATAGGATGCCTTTGACATATGTGTCGTGATCGATCGTTGCACATAAAATTGTGAGTTTACATATAGAGGTTTGATTGTCACAATGTATGCATATGGCCGGTGCTGGTTGGGACCATAATTGAATATCTTCTAGAAATTGACGAAGCCACTTTGCTTCTTTCCTAATCTTATCTAAGGTTATGAACTCAGATTCCATTGTAGATCTAGTTATACTTGTTTGTTTAGAAGATTTCTAGTATATGACCCCGCCTACCATAGTAAACATATAACCACTTGTGGATTTTCCTGATTCAAAATCAAAAATCCAATTTGCATTATTGTATCCCTCAAGGACACTAGGATATCTATCATACTGCAATGCATAGTTTGAAGTGTTTTTCAAATACTCTAAAACCTTAAGCAAAACATGACAGTGAGTTTTACTTGGTTTACAAGTATATATATGCTTAGTCTTCTCACAACATAAGTTATATCTAGTCTCATACAGTTCATCATGTACATTAAACTTACAATAATGCGAGATTACTTAAGTTGTGAAACACTTGGACCTGTATCCTTATATAGTACCAGGGATGGATGGAATGGATTATTAGATTTCTTGATTCCATATTGTTTGAACTTGTCTATTACATTCTCAATGTAATGCGATTGAGACAAGGCTAACCCGTCAAGTGTTTGCAATATTTTGATTCACAAAATTGTCTCCGCTTTACCTAGATCTTTCATATCGAAATGTTTAGTAAGTTTGGTGGACTTAATAACTTGACTATTAGTCTCAAAGATAAACATATCATCAACATAAAGACGAATTATCACGTAGGCATTATTGATTTCTTTTATGTTGACACATTTGTCACACTCATTTATGATGAATCCATTTTTTGACATGACTCCATCAAACATCTCATGCCATTGTTTGGGAGTTTGTTTTAGACCATATAAGGATCAAACAAGTTTACATACTTTGTGATCTTGTCATTTGTCTTGAAACCTTTCTAGTTGATCCATATATATTTCTTCATTTAATTCTTCATTCAAAAACGTAGTTTTTACGTCCATTAGGTGAATTTCCAAATTGTAAAGTGCTGCAATGACAATTAACATCCTAATTGACACTATCCTTGTCACCGGAGAATAAGTGTCAACATAATCTAAGCCTTCATTTTTACTGCTACTAATCGAGCTTTATATTTATCAATGGAACCATCAAGTTTCATTTTACACTGGAAGATTCATTTGCACCCAATTGGTTTATGCCTTGGAGGAAGATCAACCAATTCCCAAGTATGATTATGCATAATGGATTTTATCTCACTGTTAAGTGTAAATAGCACAACTGATGTTGTTAGTTTGTTAAACACAAATGTTGTTAGGTTACTAAGCACAAATGTTGTTATTGTGCTATTAGTTTGTTACAAGTACTGTCTATATAAACAGGTCCAATGTACGTTTATTAGATAGAAATGAAATACAAAACTTTGGTTCATGACTTCCTTGAGAAGTTTGCAATAGACAATAGAGTATTCTTTGAATTTCATCATGACTTGTGTTTTGTCAAGGATCAGGTCACCAACCAAGTCCTCCTGGAAGGGAAGCTTAACAAGGGACTTTATGTTTTCCCTTCCATGTCCCTTGCTGCCTGAAAGTCTGTCTTCTCCAACTACTACAAGCTCCTGTGGTTTCAATCAAACAACTTAAGTTCATACAACCACAACCACCTCTGATTCTTTGCATCTTGGGCATGCTCGCCTAGGACACCCTTCATTTCCACTTGTGCACAAGATATTTACCTGATGTAATATTCTTGTTTCTAGCAAGAATAATGAACTGTGTTCTTCATGTTGTTTAGGAAAAATACACAAAATTTCCTTCTCTTGTTCTTCTACTATATACAATAAACCATTAGAGCTCATTCATACTGATCTTTGGGGTCTTGCTTCCACTGTTTCTTCTAATGGATATAGGTATTATATTCACTTCATTGATGCCTATAGTAGGTTCACCTGGGTGTATCTTTTAAAGAATAAATTTGATGCTTACTCTACTTTTATTAAGTTCAAATCTCAGGTTGAATTAGAATTTGGTCTCCATATCAAGTGTATTCAATCTAATTGGGGAGGGGAGTATAGATCATTTTCGAAGTTTTTAACTCAACATGGCATTTGTCATCGGTTGGCTTGCCCCACTACACATCAGCAAAATGGGATTGCTGAGAGAAAACACATACATATCATTGAGTCTACATTGACTCGTATTGCTCATGCTTCTCTTCCTATGAAATTCTGGGATGAAGCTGTTAAGACTTCAGTTTATCTCCTCAATCGAGTTCCTTCTACTATTTTGCATGGTCTCTCTCCATTTGAGATGCTTTATAACAAGTTTCCTGATTATAAATCTCTCAAAGTATTTGGTTGTTCTTGCTTTCCAAATACAAGACCATACAATGCCCCACAAACTTCAATTCAGGTCTGTTGAGTGCACTTTCCTTGGTTACAGTTTGCAACACAAAGGGTACAAGTTTTATCTCCCAATGGTAGGATCTATATCTCTAGGGATGTTCTCTTCAATGAGCTTTCTTTTCAATACACAAGATTGCATTCAAATTCTTCAGTGTCTCCTTCTTCTTCTCCTGCCTCTATTCCAGCATCTATATCACTTTTTTCATGCCACTACTCATCTCAATGCACCTAGAGTTAGCACTGCACCTATTGCCAGTCGTGTTTCTCCTTCTAGTCCAGTGGTCTCTTCTTCTAACCCAATCCTACCTTCTTTGTCTACTCATGCTATGAGTTTTTCTGCTAACCCTACTCCTAGAGTTCCTAGTCCTACTCCTGGTTTCACTACTAATCCTACTGCTACTGCTGATCCTGTTGGTACTACTACTGCTGACCTACTAGTACTACTGGTGTTCCTATTGGTGCCACTCCTGCCTCTACTATTGCTCCTGGACATTCGATGGTTACTAGGTCCAAAGTTGGTATCTACAAGCCTAAGGTATACATGGCCTCTACTGAACCCTCTCGTTTGAATGAGGCTTTGGACACTCCTCATTGGTTTGAGGCTATGAAAGAAGAATACATGGCTTTACTCAGAAATGATACTTGGTCACTAGTGGACCTTCCTCAAAATAGATCAATTGTTGGTTGTAAGTGGATTTTCAAGGTGAAGGAAACTTCAGATGGCACGGTTCACAAATACAAAGCTCGCTTGGTGGCTAGAGGTCTTCAACAGGTAGCTGGTTTTGATTTTGAAGAGACTTTTAGTCCTGTTGTTAAACCCACTACGATTAGAGTTGTGCTTTCAGTCGCTATCACGTTTGGATGGTCAGTATTTCAGCTAGATGTCAACAATGCATTCTTAAATGGTGATCTACTTGAAGAGGTTTACATGATGCAACCTCCTTGCTTTGTTGATCCTTCATGTCCCAAGGCTGTGTGCAAGCTTGCCAAGGCATTATATGGCTTAAAACGGGCTCCTAGAGCATGGTTTGACAAACTGAGACATACTCTCCTCCAGTTTGGTTTCACACCCACCAAGTCAGATTCATCCCTCTTCATTCGGCACTCTCCTTCTCCAATTTTCCTTCTGGTATATGTGGATGACATCTTAGTCACTGGTGCCAATTCATCTGATGTTTCTCAGTTAATTCAGCAACTACACTCTAAGCTCTCTTTGAAAGACTTAGGTCTTGTTAGTTTCTTTCTTGGCATTCAGGTTCAACACACTACTACTGGTCTATTCCTATCTCAAACAAAGTATGTTCATGATCTTCTTTGTTGTGCCAAGATGCAATTTGCAAAAGGTTTTCCTACTCCTATGAGTGGTGGTGAGAAGCTGTATGCTAAAGGAAGTGATCCTGTCCAAAATGTTCATTTATATCGCAGTATAGTGGGAGCTTTACAATATGTCACCATAACAAGACTAGAAATTGCATACTCTGTCAATCGAGTCTGCCAATTCATGCATAATCCTCTTGAATCCCATTGGCGAGTGGTAAAAAGGATCCTACGCTATCTTCAAACAACGCTTACTTTTGGACTTCAGTTAGCACCTGCTCCTTTTCGTTTGACTGGTTTTTGTGATGCTGATTGGGCTTTTGACCCAAATGACAGACGTTCTACCTCAGGCTACTGTGTTTACTCAGGTCCCAATCTCATCTCATGGTCGTCCAAGAAGTAAAGCGTTGTCTCCAAAAGTAGTACTGAGGCTGAATATAGGAGTCTAGCCTCAGTTACAGCTGAACTCACCTAGCTACAATCACTCTTTTATGAACTCAAGCTTCCTTGTGCACCTCCTACTGTCTGGTGTGATAACAAGAGCACGGTCTTACTAAGTGCTAATCTTGTTTTTCATTCCAAAACCAAACACATTGAGTTGGATCTCCACTTTGTTCGTGAGAAGGTTGCTCGCAAACTTCTTCATGTTCTTCACATTTCTGCCATTGATCAAATTGCTGATACTTTTACCAAGGCCCTTGGTACTTCCAGGTTTCTATTACTGCGTGACAAACTGAGTGTTGTTGATGGATCCACACTCAGTTTGAGGGGGAATGTTAAGTGTAAATAGCACAACTGATGTTGTTAGTTTATTAAGTAGTTTGTTAAGCATAAATGTTATTAGGTTACTAAGCACAAATGTTGTTACTGTGCTATTAGTTTGTTACAAGTACTGTCTATATAAACTAACAACATCAGTTGTGCTATTTATAGCTTGAGAAGTTAACACTCACTATAGCTTCCTTCCAAAAAGAAGCTTTAGGAGTAGACATTCATTCTTTGTAAGTTTGAGGCTCTGTTTCTAACATATAAGTTAGAAAATTTGGACCAAATGTTTTCGACTTTCGAGCTCTCTTGCTACGTCTAAGGAAGTCATCATTTCTATTTTAACTAGAATCGGTATTTTGCTCATTCCCTTTTTTTTTTTTAAAAAAAATTGGGTTGTTGTCCCATTTTATTCATTTAATAATCCAAGCCCGAAGGCTACATGACTGACCCTATAGAGTTAACTAAAAAACCGAAACAAACTCTAACAAGAGAGAGGAAACACCAATACACCGAAACAAACTCTCACAAGAGAGAGGATACACCAATACACCGAAACAAACTCAGTCTTTGTATCTTTTGTTTGTTTTCTTAGTTCTAGTGGATTTTCGGGGACAAAGGTTAACATCGTTGGTGTGCCTCCTCTGACGCTGCCTGTGGACCAATCTCAGATTCTGAGTTGACTTCATCACTAGTACTTTCGGGTGTATTGATATTCAAGTTTTTCTGTTGAAGCCGCCTATTTTCTTTGACCAATGATATAGCCTGGTTCAATATGATCTTCTCCATTCGGCCTAAAACTACTAACTGCGAGCACTGGAGAGGTCCCTACATTTTCTGCTATGAGCGGTGCCTGCTCTGATCGTGGCGAACTGAGGACACACCCTGTTTCTATCGCAACATCCCCTATATTGGACGAAATGCACTCTGTTTTAGAACCAGAGTGGCCAAGCTCTTCACTCCCTAGATTGTCAACGTGATGCATCCCCGGAGCATCTCGCTGTGGTGATGTGATCAGATTTGTTCGCTAAAGACCTGGAGCAGCCTGCCTAATCGAAGCAGTTCCAGTCGAAACATTGGTTGCTCCTCGCGACGCTGATAGTTGATGAACTATAGACCTGCTATTATTGTATATGTTCGTGTCGTCCAAACGACTACTCATCGCCCCAGAATTGACCACATCCTCCTGATTTAATGTCATTGCTTGTTTTCCATATACATTTTCAATCTCCAAAACTGTATACCCTACCTCAAGTAGGCATTCCTCCGTAGATTCTGGAACAACCTCGGCATTATCATGAGCCGTTTCCTTCCCAACCAATTGCTTATCCGCTTGATCACACACCACTTCTTCAACATCCTCCATAAGTGACGCAAAATTATTTGACAACACCAATTTAACTAGATCATTGGCCACTTGCCTCTGAGCACCAACTTCCTCCTTAATCTTCACACCTTGGCTATGCTTTACACCACTCGTACCCACTTCTGGAGTGGGCAATTTCTCTTTTTTGGCAATAGGAACATACTATTGCTTTATAATTTTGGTTTCGACCTTGGGCTTGGCATTGCCCTTCTCTGCTTTAACTAAGTCAAGAGCTCTCCCACTACCCTTAAGACCTAACTTTTTTCTACAAAACTCCTCCTGATGCCCTGTCAAAGAACAAAATTCACAATATTTGAAGCCTGGATATTCAATCTTCTGCTAGAAACCCCTATTGTTAGCCCTATCAATCCAAACTCTATTTGGTAAATTTTTCGCCAAAGTCATCTCCACGCAAACACGGACAAAACCCGGGCGTGACAGGCATCTAGTATAGGGGTGGGCACGGGACGGGATGGGACGAGATATGCCCATCCCTATCCCATCCCGTTCATACGGGATCGGGACGGGACGGGATGGGAAAAACCTCATCCCGACCTCGTCCCATCCCAAACGGGTTCGGGACGGGACGGGACGGGACAGGATCAGCGGGAAGCCTGGACTGCTGGAAGCCTGCTGCTACTGCTGGAAGCCTGAAAGGCCTGCTGGAAGCCTGCTGGGCCTGCTGGAAGCCTGGAAGGCCTGCTGGAAGCCGGTTCTATCAGAAATTTGGGATTAACTATTATCTAGCTGACAACACTGATTACAAATTTGTCCCTAACTTTCCCGCCAGAATTTCTGCAACTCTCAACTCATCTTGATCATGACAGAGAGGTTCAGATGTAGAGGAACAGAAACTGACTGCTTACAGGGCAAACAGAAAATCTACCCTAAATACTAGCAAAACAACAAATTAATCCGACTTTATTTACAGTGAAAATAAACCTCAGATACAGGAAGCAAATGTTATATTCAAGACTTGAGATCATATCATTTTTAGTGCCTTCCATTGAAACTAGCCTAGTTTGGACTTAAAAATGCTATTTTATACAGCTCAAGATGACACACTGCAAATGTCTACTATAAGCTGTTATCATGTCACTTCCAAATAGGTTAAACAAATTTGTTGCAGCATATCAGTAAGTTAATTACAACAACGAATCCTTCACTGTATCCCAAGATGTAAGAAAACCAACTTGAATATGAGACTGCTTCCTTCTCATTGATACCCCAGCTTTCACTAGAAGTTATCCAGATGCAAGCCTACTGCTGAAAGCCTGAAAACCTGAACATTTTATGCAAATGTTCATAAAATAAATAAATAAGTAAATAAAAATATTAATAATTAATATTAAAAAATTAGTTCGGGACGGGACGGGATTGGCGGGATTGAAAATCTTCATCCCATCCCATCCCATTCTAGATCGGGACGGGACGGGATCGGGATGAAATTATTCAATCCCATTAAGACCCGGAAAAATCGGGACGGGAACGGGATCGCGGGATGGGATGCCCACCCCTAATCTAGTATGATCATCCATTCGCAAAAAACCACCAAAAGAATTCACAATTGTTTTTAAAAGAGGGTGATGAAATAAATGCAAAGGTAAGTTAGGCAACTCTACCCACAGTAGAACCGAGACCGGATCGGCTTTCAGACTGAAACCATCATGCCAGCGAAAGGCTTTGAAGTGCACTCCTCGGATCAAGAACGAGTCTCTGGACAATACTTTCTTTGCTTCCACCTCAGACTGAAGCTAGACGAGAACGTGCCATTAATCAAGAAGACCTAGAAAGAAGTCACCTAGTATCCCCCAAATTCGATGAATGGAATCTCGAATATCAACCAATGTTGGCCGATAGCTAGAGAACTTTAAACTATCACGTGTTGTTCCATGAAAGCCTCCCCATGGGATTCATCAGATGTCGTGAGCCCAATGGCTGGCTCTCCTTCTTTTCGGAATCTCGTTCCCTCCACATGGGTCTCCTTAACATCATCCATAAAGAGTTTTCCTATTATTTGGGCGAAAGAGAGCTTTGGAGCCTTTTCCGGTGGTTCCGTGCCCCCCAATGGGGGAAAATAAGTGTTGACAGCTAAGGAAGCCGTCATGTTGCAAACAAAAGTAATCTCGCCAGCCCTTTAGAAGACCCAGAATCTCCAATCGAAGATGGCGCGTCGGCCAAATTCAGCCAAGCAATGTAACAGGCCAAGCAACAACATGCCAAGCAATCAGGAAGCAAAGCAAACAGGCCATCCAGGGAGCAATGCAACAGGAGCAATGCCAGGAAGCAATGCAACAGGATCGTCCAGCCAAGCAATGGAGCAGTCCCTCTAGGCAGAGACTCGCCCAAGCAGAGATGACCAAGGATACCAATAAGGAACGACCCAACAGGACGGTGGCCTAGCGCCGACGGCACAAAACGGTGCCCTAGATGGTCCTTGCCTCCACGAGACCTAGCCTTCTCATAAATCAATGGATCAGATCTGCTCCAGCCTTCTTGGAACGGCTAAGATTGGGTGATTCAAAGTCGCAAAATATTTCCAATAGTGCCCCTCAAATCGCCTCAAATCGCCCTTCTCAAATCCTATTTACCGTCTTAAGGTTTTTCATAATGACCTTTTTTTTTTGCTCATTCCCTTCATTGGACACCTTATGTGTTCTTTTTGGAGCACTAGACGACTCGGAAGTCATATGTGGTGTTGATTTTATGTAATCATTCTTATGAGAAAATACAGTCTAAAAAAATACCGCGTCTCTAGACTCGAGAATATTATTATCATGAATATCATGTTATTTGATTCAAACACCAAAAACTTGTATGCACTGCTATTTTCGGAATTTTCTAAAAATTAACAATCAACAGTTTTTGCACCTAGTTTGTTCCTTTTGGGCGGTGGAACAAAAACCATCACTAAACACCCCCACACTTTATGTTTAATAGGATGGTCGTCTACCATTTCATATCTCATATGGTAATTGATCAAATTTTTTGTGGACACTCAATTTAAAATACGTTTTGTCATATGGAGTGTTTCCCTTACAAGGTCTCAGGTAGACTGGAGTTGCTAAACACATTATTAATCATGTATTTCAAGGTTCTATTTTTTTTTCTTTCAGCAACTTTATTTGATTATGGTGAGTAATGAGCAATAGTTTAGTGTATAATACCATTTTTTCACAAATATCTGCAAATGGAGATTCATACTTACCACCTCTTTCATATCTCAATATTTTGATCTTTTTATTTAACAAATTTTCTACTTTAGTTTTGTATTTTACAAATGTATTGATTGTTTTGTCTTTGCTATTTAATAAATACACCTAATAACACCATGAGCAATCATCGACAAACATGACAAAATATTTCTTCTCACCTCGAGGAAGAATTGATTTTAAATCACATAAATAGGTGTGTACTAAACCCAAAATTTCACTGGTTTTTTGTTCTGAATGAAAAGAATGTTTAGTAAATTTGGCTTCTACACAAACCATGCATTTGTTTTGTGATTTATTATCAAATTTATGAATTAACCCCAGACTTTCCAACTTCTTCATTTTCTTCAAATTTACATGACCTAGTCTATCATGCCACAGTAAAGGGGACTCAAGCAAATAAGAAACAAATTTTGCATTATTAATGACCATTACATTAGCCAATTACCAAAGACTCCAAGAAAATGAAAAAGGACTTTGATCTCTGACATTGCCAAACCCTTTTTAAAGAAGTCACTATATGTTCATGCAAAAAATCTAGGGAGTCAGCCCCCTAGAGCCAGAACAGTGCCAGGAGGATCGGAGTGCGTGTGATTGTGTTCGATTGGGCCAATATGAGCATCTCTAGAATGATGGAGGGTATTGAGCATGCTTGGTGCGGGCCTGGCCCGGCTTTCTAGACAATCTCATGTTCATGTCAACTTGAAACCAATACAAACATAAACTAGTGCTCTAAAAAGCCAAATTGTTTTATTTTAGTACCAAGATGAGAAAGTGAAGCAAGTAATCTTTTTTACTATAGCTCCGAACCTGAAAAGTATCCGTGAGTGCGCTATTTTCTTCTTATTCTTTTCCACCCCATTCTTGTTCTCCCTTCTATCCTCTATTCATCTCCAATCTCTCTGCTCTCAATCACGCCTTTCTTCTTTCTTCCTCTCCTCTCTCTCAGTGTTACGTGAATAAGCATTACAAATACTGAAATGTGAAGTTACCATTCAGCATATTATTAATATAACATTATTATTTATATATATATATATATATTTTTACCAATTGGAGCCTTTTTAATACTAGTGATAACAATGATCCGAAAAAGAGGAGATGTAGCATCATTTTGACAACGTGCATGGATGGACAATGAGAAGAGAGATTCCACCCCGGCCTGGCCCCTATTGCTTTATCCTTTACCATATAACTTATCTTAATTAATCTTCAATGAACTAATCATCATTGGATGTTGTTGAGATGCCAAAGCTTATTACACTGCCAAAATATGGCCTACACGACTGAAATGAGGAGCAACATGCTCTAAATCAAATTAGGAAAGGGAAATGATGCCTTTACGCCTGAGAAAAATGATTAAGAAAATAGGGTTTGGTTTGTGGTAAAATGAAGCAGGCTGCCCTATGTACTAGCTAGCTGATCATGGAGAATTTATAATTACTTGTATAATATACTAGTAGTTATTTAATTATTTTAATTCTACATATTAGTGGTTAACATGCAATCTCTTTTGGAGGTTCCATCAGGTTTCACCTCCCTCAGATGTTGCTTAAGGAGGGTTTTAATGTTATTATAGTGTCGAGAAAGTTGCCTTAATTTGATATTAGAAAATGAAAATTTTAAAACAACTAAACTCAAATGTTGCTCGAGCCAGGCACCCGCTTGTGCTTACAAAATACAATAGATATAGGCATTCATGATATTTTTCTATTTTAAGTAGGGATCCATTAAATATTTTAATTAACTAATTCTAATTGTTTTATAAATTGTTTGCTTTTATTGATTAGAAGTTATTCCCCATGAATCTAAAGCTTTAAATTTTGATATCTTGTTGTGTTGGGGGGATTTTCCACCATTGAAGATGTAGTCATACTACATCAAATACGCAGCTTTGTAACAACCCCCAAAAGTCACTTTTGTGATGTAACCATCTACCAAATAATTTTAAGTCAAAATTAAATTTAGACAAATTTTTTAAAAGATTGTTTCACAAATAAAGTGATACAATAAATTGGTTCACCATGAATAGTATCACTTGCAACGCCATACTATTCATGGTGATCTAATTATTATATAACTTCATTTGTAAAACTGTTTGGTGAAATGTTACAACATATTTTTTTAGAGATTGTTACAAATATGTCAATTTGATGTAAGTATCAATAAGATCTCCAACCTTGGGCTCGTCAAACATAAGTACTTCTAAACTTATTTTTCCTCTTTTATTCCATTCTCTCTTTTGCAATTTTTATTTCTATTTTGAAAAAAAAATGAAAATCACTCACAATTTCAACATAACAAAGTTACTTGCAAATCTCTTGGGTTAACTAAAAGATATGATGAACTCAAATAACCAAAAGTAAAAGAGTGTCTGAAATCATAACTATTATTGTGGAAATTCATAATTGTAACTAGTTAGGGTGATATATAAACTAGATTATATGTCAAAAGTAGCAATTTCTCAAATTTCTTCATAAGTATGTACAAGATGTGCTCTGGAAACCACATGACAATGAAACCTTACTTAAACGCTAGTGACGAATCAGCATGGAATGTTATATCAGGTGGAAATTTTCAAAATCTTATGAGATGGCATCTTAAGTGACCTCATTGAACCTCAAATTTCAATAGGACAACAACTTTAGTGTCAATTCCAAAGATTAAAAAACCAACAACGTGAAACACGAGATACCATAAGTATTAGTAAACAAAAAATAAAATAAAATAAAATAAAGAATGGATGCCAAGCTGTAGTGATTTAACACAAGGGTTCTCGCTCCATTTCGGACGGGGGGCGAGTAAAGAAGCTAGTCCAAGTTAGAGTTAAAGATAGAATGATTAGATTAGCCTCTTGAAACATAGAAACTTTGATGGATAAGTCAATAGAATTGGTGAATGCTCTATTGGTGAATGCCCTGCATAGGAGGAATGTAAACATAGTTTGTTTCTAAGAAACAAAGTGGAAGGGGAACAAGGCTAAAAATTTAGAAGGATGATTCAAACTTTTTTATTCTGATAAAGATGGAACTAGAAACGGGGTGGGAATAGCAGTTGATGGAGTTTTTAAGGATACAGTATTCGATGTTAGGAGGTTTGGGGATAGAATCATAAGTATTAAATTAGCTTTAGACCTAGAGATAATGCATGTTATTAGTGCGTATGCACTCCAAGTGGGTTTAGATGAGGAGACTAAGAAGAATTTTTGAGACTCTTTAGAGGAGTTAGTTCTTGGGATTCCCTCTTTGAATAGCCATATTAGTAATGATAAAGTTGGGTATGAGATGGTACATGGAGGTCAAAGCTTTAGAAATCGAAACACTATGAGGATTTTTATTCTAGATTTTGCTTTAACTAAGGATTTTTGGATTGTGAATACTTTTTATAAGAAGAGTGAAGATCACTTGGTGATCTTTGCAAGTGGGCGCATTAGAGGTCAAATTGAATATTTTTTTGTTAGGAAACACGTTTTAGGTAGGTGTAAAAATTGTAAGGTTATACCAGGGGAGTGTCTGACAAACCAACATAAGCTGTTAGTCCTCGATTTTTGTCTTAAGAGTAGAGGGTCGTATTGTTAAATAACATGTTAGACCGATAATTAAGTGGTGGACTTTATAAGGAAATATGTGCCAAAAATTTAGAAAAAATATTTTGGATGGCCAGTTAGTTTCAGATGGTTGGAAGAATCTAAAACCAAATGATAGGACTAGTAACGCGAATCTTTTTGAACATTTGACAAACCGAATAAGAAGATGTGCGAAGGAAGAGTTAGGAGAGACCAAAAGAGGAGGTGTATATGATAAGGAGATATGGTGGTGGAACGCTGATGTGCAACAAACCATTGCGAAAAAAAATAAAATCCTTTAAGGAGTGGCAAAGAGATAAATGCCTAGAGTCTTATGAGCTTTATAAGCAAGTTAAAAAATTGAGTAGTAAAGCAGTAGGGGAAGATAAGAAGAAAGCATATGATAATCTGTATAATAGGCTAGGTACAAAGAAATTGGATAATGATATCTTCAAGATAGCTAAAGCTAGATAACGAAAAACAAGGGACTTGAGTCGTGTTAAGTGTGTTAAGCATGAGGATAGAAGAATTTTAATGCATGATAAAACTATTTTAGATAGATGGAATAATTACTTTTGAAACCTACTCAATGGAACACATGTACACTACACCAAAAAGCCAGTTTAGCCACGCCAAGATGGCCACGGTTTTAAACCGTTGGTTAATTTGCCACGGCCTAAAACCGTGGCTATAATTACCAACGGCCTAAAACCGTGGCAAAAAAAAAACTGGCCATGGCTAAACACCGTTGGTTTATTTGCCACGGCACAAAACCGTGGCTATAATTACCAACGGTTTAAAACCGTGGCTAAAACTGTGGCCATGGCTCAAATTCGTTGGTGTCTTTGCCACGGCTAAAAACTGTGTCTATAATTCCAACGGTCTAAAACCGTGGCTAAAAAAAATGGCCACGGCTCAAAACCGTGGCTATAGTTAGCAACGGCTCAAAACCGTGGCTATAAGGGGAAACGGCCAAAAACCGTTGCTAATAAGAGCGTTTTGCTAGTGGGCCACATGCGTGGAGGAAGGACTTTCGCGCTTTGGCGAAAACGCGTTTCCCGCTTTGGCGAAAACAGGTTTCCCGCTTGCGAAAAAAATGGGGGAATAGAAAGAGTTTGGGCGGTCACTGGGTGAATGATTTTCGACACAGAGAGAAACCCAACGGTTTCCTTCGAGGCAGCGCAGAGGAGATATCGAGGTAGAGGAGCAGAGGAGAGATCGATTGAGGAGCAGAGGAGCGCAGAGGAGAGATCGATTGAGGTTTCCTTCGATTTCAGAAGGTTTTGTTTGATCATTTGTGAGCCCTTGTAATGGAAAAAGCTCAAGAAGTGATGAAACGAGGTTTGAGTTCGGGTCGGGTCATCTTCCCAACAAAGAAACATATGAAGCAATCAGGTTTTGATTCTAAAATTCTGATCATTCTTATTTCGATTTTATTCAAAGCTTCTTCAAAGTTTTCTCTCTCGCTCTCTTAAGGTAAGAGAGATTTCTCTCTTTTTTTGTTATTCGATTTCCGTTTTTGTTCTTCAACTGATCTGTTTATATGAGTAATTAGTAATCTGAGGTCTAATTGAGGTTTAAATCCGTAATTCATAGATCTGGATTTAGGGTTTCTGACTGATTAGGTGATATTGTTTGGTCAGTAATTAGTAATTTGAGGTCTAATTATTGTTTAAATCGATAACTCGTAGATCTGGATTTTGGGTTTCTGTCGGGATCAGGTGATGTTGTTTGGTCTTTAGATCTGATTGCGTTTTCCAATTTAAAAATTCACGGTTTTGATCAATTTTGGAGCTGATTAAATTAGGGTTTTTTGTATGGGGTTGTTTTGGATATGAAATTGGGGGTTTTGGTTTGATCTAAGACCTTCTTATCTGTTTTCAATTGAAATTAATGGTTTTAATCTTGATAATTGATTTGCATGTTTTTCTTAGATCTGTTCAACGACTTCTATTGGTTACGAATCATATTGGGGTGTAAAACCTGATCGGAATTTAGGGTGTTGTTCATGATTTAAAAAAAAAAAAAAAAAAAAAATCTCAGAGAAAAACCCAACCCAACTCAGCATTATTTATTCTCATATTTTAGATTATGAAAGTTCTAGCGGCTAGTGCAAACAATACTTCGTTTGCTTTTTTGTCTGGGATTAGTTGTTTATGCTTTTTCTTCCATCCTCTCTTCAAAGAGGACTACAAGAGTGTAGACTGAAACCTGTTGACATTTTTGTTCGCTGCAGATCATAAATCATGCATACGACAAATAAACATGTCTCCTACTGGGTCAGATAGTTTATGCACTTCATTTTGTGGGCAGGAATGCAAAGAGGTACGTGTTGTATCTTTAGTAGGTTTCATCCTTCTCTTGTTTCTTGAAAGGTTCAATGTTTGCACTGTAGTTTTGTTCATGAAAAGTATGGATGTGGAAAAGGAGGATTTAGGTGTATATATGAAGTTAATACGGCATGCTCAGTTTCTCACCCAGGTTCTTCTTGTATACTGTTTGATGGGATTTTATTATTATTTTCTATTGATGTATTTGTGTTCCTATCAAGTTACGCTGACTTCAAAATGTGCTTTTTATATATCAAGTTTTAGTCAGTGCTCTTAATGGACAACTTGATTTATTGGAACGAGAACCATCCTAAGAACATGCTTCCCATGTAAAAGATGAACGTATGTTCACCTTTTCGCCTTGTACCTTGGGTTTATATACATATGTAGGGAAATACATACATGCTTTGCTTACCTGCATGAAGTTGTTTCAGTTGTCACCCAAGCTTTTTACACTTTATTTCTGATCCCTGTTGGACCAGTGAAGTATTTATTATGTTTAAGCATGAAAAAACCAAAAATACAGATGTAGCAACTATTTTTACGTCTCTTATTACATAGTTGTTGGGGATGAATGATTCAAACTTCTAAGGCAATTTGAGAATATTTCACAATGATTACATATTTTTATACAAAGCAATATTCATGATGGTGTTGTGAAGATCCATCATAGAGCTGATTAAGAAAAAAAGTAAGAATATAAATGTTGGCAATACACTTCTAGAGAATTTATCATATATTGAGTTAACTTTCGGAATTTGTGACAATGCCAAGGAACAATAAATAAATGTGTATTGAAATCAGATGGTGGTATTGCTTGGTAATAATGCAAACATAGACTACTTAAAATAGATATTGTTAGTGGTGATCTGATTGAGGAAGAACCCCAATTGAGGAGAGCTGGTCCTATTGTGAGGGTGGAAAATATGTTTGAACAGTTGATGACAAAGCTCCCTAGTGAGCCACAATTTATTCTCTGTGTTCTGCCAAAAAAGAAAAACTGTGATATTTATGGTATGATATTTCATTTAATAATTTTTTATGTTACTATTATTACTGTTATTATTATTATTTGTTGCAAAGTGTTTATGCTTTCTCACTCTGAAGGTCCTTGGAAGAAGAAGAATCTTCATGAAATGGGAATTGTCACACAATGCATTTCTCCAACAAAAATCAACGACCAATACCTCACAAATGTACTTCTGAAGATAAATTCCAAGGTAAAACTCTACTAGAAAGGATTTTTTTTCCTAGATTATTTTCTTTGTTTCACATCTTTGCCCTGCTATAATGGAACCTTTTCTTATTCATTCCAGCTTGGAGGCATTAATTCGTTGTTATCAATTGAGCGTGTTCCAAGTATTCCACTCTTAAGCGAAAATCCAACTATGATAATGGGAATGGACGTGTCTCATGGGTCACCTGGTGAATCAGACGTCCCATCTGTGGCTGCGGTAGTCTCACTATACTTATTCTAATGATTGACTTATGTTTGTACAATTGTACAATGACATTTTGGGAGCTTATTTGGAAATCTCTTTGTCCAATCTCAGGTTGTTGGTTCTCGAGAATGGCCACTGATCTCAAGGTACAGGGCAGCTGTACGAACACAATCACCAAAGCTGGAGATGATTGATTCATTGTACAAACCACTAGCAAATGGGGCAGATGATGGCATTATGAGGTAGTCTCTTTAATGATTGTATAACCTTAATTTTTCTAATGATAGTAAAATTGAAATGGCCATTTTGTTATCTCCACGTGCTACTGAAATATGATTTTTTACATTGACTTGCAGAGAATTGCTTCTTGAATTCTATAGAACAAGTCATTCACGAAAGCCCAGTCAAATCATAATATTCAGGTATTTGCTGTTTAAAACTATGCTTTTGTTTGTCTAAGAAATTGTCTGTAAATGCTTGGATATCTTTTGGCAGTTACATATATTTTGAAAAGAGTAAGAATATTCAATTGAGTGGATCAGATAGTAGAATAATGTTTTGGTTGCAGGACTTGTTTTCTGTTTGTTGTTCATGTATGTTCCATTTCTGGCTTCTGTCAATTTAGGGACACCAGGTGTAATCTAATAGAAGCTGAAGTAGGGATACCATTGTAGATAGCATTGTTGCCAATACTAAATTCAAAAAATCTGACACTTAATGCTCACAACTTCATTGAGGAGGACTTATGTTGGTTAGGTGATTGTTTTTTTTTTTTTAATTAGTATTAATTGTAATTTTGTATTGATATATTTTCCCCCTTTGCTAATCTACAGCAATGCATTTTCGAATGCAGGGATATTTTAGTCTATCATTTAAAAAACGGCAAGAATTACTACTTGTTCTAGCTAGAGAATATGATGTTTATAGAATGCAAGTTCGCGAATTGATACAACAATATCTTACATTTGCTCGAGATATTATCGTGCTCCTGAGCTTATCTTTGGCGCAACCGAATACACAACAGCTATAGATATGTGGTCCACTGGTTGTGTGATGGCTGAACTACTCCTTGGGCAGGTAATCTGAGGGTTTCTACACATTTTCAAACAACCTTTATTTTTCTTTTTATTTTTAACAGAACTCTTTAAACCTTGCTATGGTTCCTGCAGCCTCTGTTTCCTGGAGAAAGCGGAGTTGACCAGCTAGTGGAGACTATCAAGGTTCACAATCGCACATCTCTTGGTCAGATTTTCACATCATAATAGCATGACCTGACTTTATGGATTGCCCAATTTTCATGCAGATTCTGGGGACACCTACTAGCGAGGAGATAAAGTGCATGAACCCAAATTACATCGAATTTAAGTTCCCCCAGATAAAAGCTCATCCATGGCACAAAGTATGTCCATTATGCATATGTATGTTTTCCTTCTCATGTTGTGACTATCTAAGATAGCGATTGCTTCATGTTCCTTTTAAAGCTTATTTGTTTAACTACTTCCTTCTCTTTTCTTTTAGATATCATTAATTAGATAGCAATTTTAAATCATTCTTCTAGATGAAGATGACTTTTTTCTCGATTTTTCATTCTTCTAGTACACGTGTTTCCCATTATCTTATCATGTCTAGGCAAATAACTTTGGCATCAATGGAAGTATGTATCCCAATGTGTCAATAGCTTTGGCATCAACATAAATATTTATCAATAAGTTAATTTTTAATTTGATTTTGCATATACTTAGCTAAAAATAGGATTTGGAACTCAAAATTGGATCAGAGATTAAAATATCTCATAGTTAAACAAAAAGAATCATTTGGGTTTGTTATTCTTCTCGAGCATAGCAGTCTTAGATATATGTGGCTCTATATGTTAACTAAAGCAATTTGAAATACGTGTCTGGTATATTCTGTTTGAAGCCTTTTGGTTTAGCTTTTAGCGGTTATATTTCATCTAGGCTTCTACTTTACTCTCATATTCCTGCTAAATCATTCTTATTGTGTTTCAATGGAAAGAGAATAATGCTCCTAAAATTATTGTGGGTGTTTCTACTTTACTTAGGCTTCTACATTATTCTTTTGAAAAAAAAAGGGTGTTTCTTGTTTCTTGCATATGTAATTTATTTTCAAATAAGTTTATATTTAGTGAACCTTATATGTTTGATTGAAGCATACTATTCCCATGAACTAGGTATATATGTGTTGAAAATGTGTGAGAATTTTCAGTGTTTTGTTGAGATTTCGTACTATGAGGTTTACATGGATAGGTGCTATGACCTACTCGAACCCAAAGCGAAGGAAATTGCTGTGTTGGATGATAAGGATGGACATGTTCAGCTTAAAGGACTCTCGAGGGTTTCTGTGAGCTCAATGCCGGAATTTTACGATGTTTTCGACTGTGGAATCCAAAGACGCAAAGTTGCTCATACTGGTCTTAATGACGTTTCGAGTAGAAGCCATGGGGTTCTTGTGATTGCTGTTTCTACTCCATCCGGCGATGGTTCTGTGCCTACTGTTACAGGAAAGCTGAACCTTATTGACTTAGCAGGCAATGAAGATAACAGAAGAACCTGCAATGAAGGCGTTCGTCTTCAAGAAAGCGCAAAGATCAATCAATCGCTATTTGCATTGTCAAATGTAATCTATGCTCTCAATAACAATCAACCACGAGTGCCTTATCGAGAAAGCAAATTGACTCGGATATTGCAAGATTCTCTTGGAGGAAACAGTCATGCTCTGATGATTGCTTGTTTGGTACGAGTTTATAATCATTCTTTTTAACTATCACTGTACATTTATTTAGTTATTTTCCATGGAAAAAAAAAATCAAACACACCCTTAAAAGGGTCTTATTTTGAAATCATTTGTTGGGGTTATTTGTTTTGCTCAGAATCCAGGAGAGTATCAAGAATCTCTCAACACTGTCAATTTGGCTTCTAGGTCCCGCCAGATTAGAAATTATGTTTCTTCAGCCCAAAAAGAAGATACTCCCAAGGCGAAGGTCGACATGGAGGCAAAGTTGCGTGCTTGGCTTGAATCCAAGGGAAAGACAAAAAGTGTTAAAAGAATTGGAGGATTTGGTTCTCCAATGATGAGCAAAACCCCAAACTCTACCAGGTCAACTAAAAAGCAAAATTCATGTCAGACGTCTAAGAAAGCAAATTCAAAGACTACCATTGATCAAGGTCTAGCTCATGCGGAAACCAGGTAAACACTCGTTTATATAATTGTGTTCACAATTCATAGTCAAGTTTGAGTACTATAAAGTACAAATCCTAATCTCAATTTCATGCATCTGTTGTTATCCACAGAAATTCATTCATCTCTGGTGCTCCAGTTGTTTCTTCAGTGGAGGTAAGTTCTAAAGTTGCTTAGAAGAGACACTATAGTTATGTTAGAGGTGATAACTTAGTATTTTATATAAGTGAAGACTTGGTGATAACGCAATTGTGTTTTTAACGAACTCGCTTCACAAATTGCATTCATTTTATTATGTCTGTTATGTCAGGTACTCTTACTTTAGGTGTCATAGACATAAAAATTTCTGTCTACTGTAGATTTCTATGTGGGGGAGTGGTAGTTTTTGAATACCACAACAAATTGTACATAATAACATGTTTAAATAACGTGTGATAGTCACTAAACCTTATCAGACTTCCCCATAACACCATCAGAAGCCGTCAGCACGTGACACATAGGTAATATCCACTTTCAGTCATATCATTATACTATCTGAACTATCATACTATTTCAATGGGCTTGGAGTACAAAATTTTGAATAATTAGGACAAACATGTACTATCCTTGAGTGTCAAATATTAAGCACATCAATAGATAATTCTGACATTTCAAATTTATTGCAGGTTGTTTTTCTCATCTAGGCAAAAATAGTTCTGGAAAAGGTATGTCATTGGATGACTTTCTGATATTTGCAAAGAACAAGTCTATTTGCAAGGTATGTCTTTGTTTCCATTTTCTTTCCCAGTTATGGTAAATATGATTCTAAACTGCAATTCTATACTTTGCAGATCACTATCTCCTGTTTGATTTTCCTGGCCAAGTTGAACTGTTTTTCCTTCACTCAAATGCCAAGAGCGTTATCAGTAAACTCATAAAGAAGTTAAACCTTAGGGTATGTTATGTCAACTTTAAATAGATTAGATATTGGTTATCATTTGATAAAATATCTTGTCATTGTTACTTCATCGTGAATTCTTAAGTACTCAATGTTTATCAACATTGAAGCAAGCGTGAATGTGAATGTCTTTTGTTACTTATATATATATATATATATATATATATATATATATATTCTTTTGGGCAGCTGACTGCAGTGCACTTAGTTGATGCTCATCTATGTAGTGGCCATCAACCAGAGTTAAAATTTATCTTATTTTTCTACACTGGTTTTCCTACTTGCATTCAAATGAGGGTTTCTTATAGAAAATACTCGAGCATCACTATTTATTTCCAGGTCAGTGTTCTTTTCCTCAATCCCAAGAAGTGGTTGATTCAAATTCTCCGAAGAAGCATTTACAAGTGCAATCTGATGTGGAGTTATCTGATTCAGCCTCTTCTGCATTTTTGGGTAATACAAGTGGAGACCAGACACATTTCAACTTTCCAAATCTCACAAGAGTAGACAACTGGGAACTAGAGTATGTCAGGGATATACTGTTCAATGCAGAATTAATGTTCAACGATTTCACATTGGGTCAGACTGATGAAATCATAAACCTGCACCTGTTTGACCAGTTAGAAAGTCAGAATACTTCGACAAGTAGTTATTTCGAGGAGTGCGGCGACACAAAGCTGAGGCGAATGGTCTTGTTTGATTGTGTCAGTGACTGCTTACATTTGAGGTTCAGACCATATGTTGGTGGGGGCTGCCGAGGATGAGCGAAAGGAGAGGCTATTTTGGAAAGAAAAGCTTGGTTGGCAGATGAAATTTACAAAGAGATCTCAAATTGGAGAAGCATGAGGGATTGGATGTTGGATGGGCTCGTGGATAAGGACATGAGCAGCCAATATGGGAGATGGCTTGACTTCGAAATTCAAGAGTTTGAACTGGGAGTTGAGATCGGGAAGGATATATTAACCTCTTTGATGGATGAGGTGCTTGCTGATATCTTTGATTAGGTAGCCTACTAGTTATCATCTTCAATGTAAGTTATTCATTTCCACATTTCTCTTTCACCGGCAATGCCATTTGTAATCTTCTATGCAGTTACAGTGTATAAAATTGGATATAATCTGGTCAAGTACAAGAGCAGCAGGATTTTGTTTTGGTGCTGGAAACCAATAAATACGGTTTCAGTTGAAGCTGCTCGATGTTTACTGTTTATGCTTCTACATTTTTTCCTTTTTTTTTTACAAATTGTATCGCTGATGAGCAAACACAGTGAAGACAATGGGTCTTACAAAACCAAGTTTAGTATGGAAAAAGATCTTTATGTTGGATCTAGCAATATTTGAATTACATTACTTTGCCTCCATTATTTGATAGATTTTGATTCAACGACTCAAAGTCATTTGATAGAAAAAAAAAAAAAAAAAAAAAATTTTGCCACGGTTTTAAACCGTGGCTAATTATTGCAACAACTAAAAACCGTGGCTATGGTTAGCCACGGCTTAAAACCGTTGCTACTTAATTAGACACAGTTTAAAACCGTTGCTAGTATCCATACTTTATCACGGCTTAAAACCGTGGCTATTTTTGCCACGGCTAAAAACCGTTGCTATGATTATTGCCACGGTTTAAAACCGTGGCTAAATGTTGAAAATCATCACCCCTGTTCAAGCATAAAACCGTTGCTAAACATTTAGCAACGGTTTTTAGCCGTTACAAAGAATTTCGCGACGCCTCTGTAGCCCACGGCTCTTTGCCGTGGCAATGAGTTACGCCCACAATATAGAACCGTTGCTAATGGGGGTTTTTGGTGTAGTGGTAGGAGAGTTAAACTTGGAGGGATATGCTTCACAGGAAGGGAGACATTGCATGTTCCATCGCAGAGTTAATGCCACAAAAGTGAGAAAAACTTTAAAAAGAATGAAGACGGAGAAGGTAGTTGGACCAGATGATATACCAATTGAAGCGTGAAAATGTCTAGGAGAAGTTGGGATTCAATGGCTAACTAAGCTTTTTAATAGGATATTGGAAACTAGAAAAATGTCAAATTCGTGGAGGCATAGCATTGTGGTACCGATTTATAAGAACAAATGAGATATTCAAAATTGCTTGAACTATAGAGGGATAAAGCTTATGAGTCATACGATGAAATTTTGGGAGAGAGTTATAGAACGAAAACTTAGGAGTTTAACCACGGTTTCAGATAATCAATTTGGATTTATGTCGGGTAGGTCTACTACGAAGGCCATCTTCCTGCTTATATAGAAAATATTGAGATGAACGTAAGAGTTTGCATATGATTTTTATTGATTTGGAGAAAGCTTACCATAGGGCCCTCAGTGAGTTAATTTGGTGGGTGCTTGAAAGGAAGAAATTGTTTCAATGTTATGTCGATATCATTAAAGATATGTATGAATGGGCTATAATAAGTGATCGCTCAGTGGCTAGGATGTCCAATGAATTTTCAGTGTCAATAGGACTACATTAAGGGTCGGCCTTAAGTCCATTTCTCTTTGTGTTTAGTCATGGATGAGTTGACGAGACATCTGCAAGAAGATGTCCCTTAGTGCATGTTATTTGCAGATGATATTGTCTTAATTGATGAAACTACTGAAGGTTTAGGTCAGAAATTAGATAGGAGACAAGAAGCTTTAGAGAGTAAGAGTTTTGAAATTAGTCGTTCGAAGATGGAGTATCTAGTGTGTAACTTTGGTTGTGAATCACGAGGGATGAGTAATGCAATTGAAATCGAATGTGTGGAGGTCTTAGAATGTGAGACTTTTCGATATTTATGATCTATAATTTAAAAGAATGAGGCTATTGGAGAAGATGTAGACCATAAAATTGAAGCTGATTGGCTGAAATTGATAATGACGTCAGGGGTATTATAAGATAGAATGATGCCTACAAAGCTAAAAGGAAAATGTTATAAGACTATTGTTCGATCAGTCATGCTATACGATTCAGAATGTTGGACTACTATGTGACAACATGCACATAAGATGGTAGTAGCAGAAATGTTTATGTTAAGGTGGATGTGTGGTAAAACTCGTAAGGATAAAATTAGGAATGAAAGAATTATGAGACACTTAGGTGTAGATCCCATAGAGGACAAAATTAGAGAAAGACGTTTATAATTTAGTTTGGTCATGTGCGAGGGAGACTAAATACGACGCCAATTAAAAAATGTCTAAATTGACAAGTTAATGGAGAGTGTAGACAGAATGAACGACTGTTAAAAAATTTGGATGAAGACAGTGAATGAAGGCATCATTAAACTTGAATTAGGCGATGATACGTGAAAAGACCACGTCACTTACAAAAACCAAAATTGAAATAGTCGACCTCAAAAATTAAATGAGCTTTGATGATGACCATGATTTCTACGTCTCCGTCTCCCCATCCCACCAACAGCAACTTGTGCCTTGATTTTGATAATTAGATGACGCACCCACCCCATCTATTAAGGGTTTGATGATGAGGTCAGCCTCCAATTCGATTAGACAGGCACAACAAGGGAAAGAGAAAGGGCAAGAGTAAAGGAGAAAGCAATAGGGGCCGGGCCGGGGCGGGGTGGAATCTCTCTTCTCTTTGTCCATCCATGCACGTTGTCAAAATGATGCTACATCTGACGGGCCCCCACGGCACACATACACCACACTATGGTTGTTGCTTTACTGACGAATTGGGCTGGGTAAGCACTTGGGGATGAATTCATTCAAGCGCAATAAACGGTCCACTAGTCTTCATATCCAACATCAGCACCAACACTGACTATGGATTTGATTGTTTTAAAGCCTTGCCTAGATTGTGAATTGGTTCATTAACATATATAGGTTTGCATAGCTTCACCTCTCACAATTTAATAGCATATTAATAATTGAACAAGCGAATGAGAAACATGAAGATGAAATAATAATTGAAATTAGAAATCAAACACAGAGAGAATATCAAATGGATATTGTTCTACAATAAAGCTAATAGGGAATATGAAATGAATCTATCATGACTTTGGGTTTTAATTGATCAAAAACAGAAATCAAACACCAGAAACTTTTAATTGTCTTAGAACTCAGAATCGAAAAACTCTCTAAAACTAAATGGTAATTGAATGCATCTATTCCAAATTGTGTAGTGCACACACTACCAAAACTCGAAGCAATTGAACCATAGACAAACATCCAAAACTTTCCTTTAGCCAATGAAGGACAGTGTTGAGTTAAGAGTAAAACCACTTCCACTAACCACAGATTGTAGTGTGATCGAGTGATTTAGGTGAAGTGTTTTAACCACTTCCTCATCTCAAAACCCAACCCAAATCGTTATGATCCACCATTTCAACACACTACTTCGCGTTTTTTTTTAAGTGAGGTTAGGGAATCAGATTTTGTAACCATGTTTTATAATCAGGATGATGTAGCATCGCTAGAAGAGGTTTTTACAACCTCGAAATATACATAAACACTTTAGGGATTTCATCATTCTTTCAAGATTACATCACGTCACCATGATTACAAATCCTGATTGCAAAAACATGATTTCCTAACATTTTTCGTTTCTTTTTATTATGATTACCTAACTTGTTTTCACATCTACTCTAACTTCTTTCACTAGATGAGCGCATTTTATGTTTACTAAGTAATAAGATGGGGAGGGTTTCATGGTTTTTTCATCTAATATATTTATTTTTCAAGAGTGTAACTTTTGTAAGTGTCGTAACGACATTCTTTTTACAGAATAATACCTTACTGTCTTATGGGGTACAATTCTTTCTTATATGAATCCGGTTGGGCTGAAATGGCTTGAGTGGTGTAGGGGTCTACTATGAATCTGCTTCGGTCAAGAGTGCACCAAGTTGTGCTGTGTTTAATGATTCCCTAGCTAAGTTGTGTTGTTCTTTGTATTGTAATGTCTAGAAATTAAATAAGCGGAACACAAATTGTAGGGGTGGGCAATGTCGGTTCGGTTCGGTTTTGAGCCCCAAACCGATTTCGAACCGATTTAATTCGGTTTGCCCAAAACCCAAACCGAAACCGAATTTTATATTTGTAAACCGATGAATTCGGTTGAATCGAAGTTCGGATCGGTTCGGTTCGGTTGGACCGAAATTTCAGGCTCAAGCATTTGAAAGACTTTCATTAAAATATGTTCAATTTTTTACAGGTCCAATTTTTTTATAGACTCAATTTTAGCCCAAAATTGAAAACTTTGAGAGAATGGGGTGATTTAGTGCAAAAGGGTGTATTGCAATGCATTTGTTGCACTAATCAAGTATTGACACCTACTTTTATTTAGTTATTTATATATATTTATTTAATCGGTCGGTTCGGTTATAAATCGGTCGGTTCAAAACCGTAAACCGATTTTGAACCGTTTATAATCGGTTCGGTTCGGTTTAAATCATTTTCTTTCTACTCATATTTCGGTTCGGTTACTGAACCGAATTTGAAAATCGGTTCGGTCGGTTAACTGAATTTAAATCGGTTTTTGCCCACCCCTAACAAATTGACAGTCGACGAAAAGAATAACAATTACACAAACAAACTAATCCATGCGAAGTAGAACAACTAAATAAACAAATACGCACTAAATAAGACCGATTTAATGCGGGTCAGCAAAATTGTCTACATCCACCACACAAATTCTCAATCTTATTGCTTCAAAAACATATTACAGCTTCAACTCTCTGATGAACAACCTCTCTAACTAACGACAAAACAATAGATAGCTAACAATCTCAAACCAAACAAGTTACCAAACTCCGAATTCCGATACTTCAAGTTCAAACCATTTTTCGGATTCTCTACGGGCATATATATTTACGGGCCTCCATGGATGGACCAAACTAGCAATTACTTAGAGTAGAAGCAACGACATGAATTTGTTGGAAAGATGTTAAAGATTACATGTTCAAGTAACATAGGTCATACGTAATGATTGGTGAGAAAAAAAAAAAAGTTCTAGCTCCACGTCAACCTTTGGGTCATATTACTATGACTTGAGTAAGTATATTTTCTTTGATTGAATCAATTGTAAAATGCTAGGTAATCTTATTTTTTGTCAAATTAGACACTGCAACCTTCCAATTGCAAAATAGGAAAAATAAATGTATTGATGCAGTATATTGATCCAAGAGCATATATGCCTTAAACATTTAGATGATGACTATAAGGGTGTGTTTGGTTGCATGGAATTTTATTCCATAAAAATTCATGAGGAGGTTCTTATATTTTAGGCTAAATTGACATATCACTCCACATCCACCATTTGATTTTGTGAATGAGACTTTCATTCCCACTATTGATAACAAAATTAAATAGTGCATGTAGAGTTATAACTCAAATTAGTCTAAAATATAGGGATTCCTTCATGAATTTCCATTACATAGGATTCCATGTAACCAAATACACTCTAAGTTTTTACAAAATTCATAATGCGTGCTTTGAAGGTTACTGTGCTACTCAAATTCCTTTGAAATGGACTTGGAAGAAAAATTGCAGTGTGTTTCCTATTTACAGAACATGATGAGTTGGGTTTGCAAAAGGTTGTTACGGATATAACTCATGAGTTATATTGGGAGACAGTGGCGTGCTACATTCTTTTTTGCTTTCCTACTTGGATGATCAACAGTCTGACTTCCGTTGGATGTGGAGACCACTTATTCATAGTATTAGGTCACTTATTCCTAATTGGACTTGTAATTATATTCCATGTGCACTTAATAGTGAAACACATGTTTTAGCTTCCACTGCGGGACGCAATCTATGTAATTTAATTTGATTAATAATATGCCATATTTACCAACAAAAAAAAACACTCACACACATAAGTTGAATGGAATTCACATTGGAGGACATTTCTTCAACATTGAGTTTGATTCAGTTCTCACCAATTATATCTCTAATTATTATTCTTACTATAGAGATAACTCGTACTCTAATAGAAATTAAGTAATGGGATGCCCTAATCTGTGTGGAGGTGCAATCCGTGTATTTATGTATTGGCTCTGTAATTAACAGGACAATGATAGAAACCAAAGTGCCAGCCGAACCGAGGCCCTTTTGCTCCGACTCCCATTTTCTTAAATGACCTCTATTTGATTGCAAAACTATCCATCGATGTCCCAAATTCTTGAAATAGCTGTTACTGGTACTGATAGTCAGGCTGTCCCTTGCAATTCAACCTATCATCAAGAAACCACCCTTGGTCTCTTTTTGGAGATCACCACCATCCTCATTGCTTTGATCCAAGCCCAACTCCAATCAATTAGACAGCACAACCTTAACCTCAAACATTTCCCAGCCTACCCTGACACAATTTTAGTAAGTTTTGATCCCAAAAAGAGAGCTATTGGTGTTATTGCGATGGATTTGCATGGACAGGTGCTCGCTACAATTTCGTATCCAATTGCAGAAAAGGTCTTTGACAATACTATGGCGAAATGTTATGTGGGCAAGGTAGCACTGCTCCTTATTCTAACACGACAGTGACGAACTGGTTTCCTTTTTTGGTGATTTAGAAAAATATGATTACTGCCAAAAAAAATATATAATTACTGCCCTCCATGATGATGTTTCTCAACCCACATTTATTTTGAACTGGATTTGACATCCACTTATTAGCGACATTAGACGTCTTTTCTTTTGCTATTCTCGTAGAAATGTAATTATATTAGCAGAAATTTCAATATTGAGGCTCATAACCTTAACTTCAGCCTCCTGCCGCATGATGGCAAATTTGTAATGAGAATTAATTATTTATATACTATGCCGCATGATGGCAAATTTGTAATGAGACTTAATTATTTATATACTATGCATATGGCTTTAAAAAAAACACTAAACTAGACCAACTAAAAAAAATGTTGAGTTGTCTTGAAAATTAATTTGATTGGAAATGAAGTTTTCAAAGTCAGAAACTAAATGCCCAACTACATTGGTTGGTAGAGCGAGCTAGCTACCAGAAAACTTTATTGTGGAGTGTCGTTGGATGGAAGCTAAAGATAAAGATACAGCAGCAGTGAAGGAGCTCTCAGAGAGAGATGTCTCACAAAGAAAGGTTTAGAAAAAAGGGATCTTGTGAGTTTGTGAGCGAAGAAAATTTTGGGTTTTTTAGTTTGATTTTTCTGCCGTTCTCTGTCACCGAAACGAAAACGTTACTCTCCACCCCTTTCCACCATTCCAGACTACTCCGTGTTTTCTTTGTATTTAGCCAACTTAGATCATCAAAGCGAATAGGGAATTGAAATGTTTGAGATATTGTTCCACAAATTAGTTGTTGTAAATTATAGCACAAACTATCCATATGACAACTCTATGAATTGGGTTTGCAATGTCTTGCAATTTACAACCTTAGATCGGGCCATCCCAAAACTTACCAAAGTGTATGATATTCGTATGAATTTTTATTTTTATTTTATAGTTTTTATTTTTATTATATAACTGCTCATCAATACGTCAAAAAGAGATTTTTTATTTTATAATTTTTTTTCTTTTTAATACATCTGAGACTGTTCCCCCTATATCAAATGCAAACAATGTGTGACCCTAATAGCAACTTAACCACATTACGAAGGAAAGCTCTATTTTTTAGAGAATAAAACATACAACTACGAAAATATGCGAGAAAGGCTCAAGTGGAAACAATTTTGGCAGCATGACATCAAGCAATAGGGATTTACTGTTTGTTCAAGAATGAAATTGAATTTTATTTTTATCTAGTTTTAGTGCATTGGAATCAAATTTTCATGTTGTGTCCAACAAAAACTTTGTACACTTGCTCATTTTGTTTTAGTTATCACTTATCACTCTGGTATAATCTAAAATAATAGAATTTGCTAATTTTATTTGACATGTGGTTGGTTTTACCATTTTAGTAGTCGCTCATCCCATATAATCAATCAAAAAAAAAAAAAAAAATTCTGAACTATGATTCTAAAATCATTTGCAGATCTTCAACACCATTGCAATTTGCATTCATTAAAAATTTTGTTGATAAAAAAACATCACTGGTTACCAAACCCTTGCTTCTCGATCCTTCAAAATGTAATTTCTTAGGCAACATAACAGGCTATACAACAAATTAAAAACCTTTAGTGGCGTGGAAAGAGTAACATAAGGCCGTCCCTGCATCATTCTAACTTTGTAAACATTCCTCGCGAGGTTCCGCAATACTTGGAATGTTTGGAATTGTCAATGGTTCACTCGTACTTTATTCTTGGGACACGAGATCACTATGATTAATTTGGTTGCCTCCGTTTTGAATTTCCCAACTTCTCAAATGGTGCCTACTAACACTAATCATTCTTCTCCTAATTTGGTCCATGGACCATGGCCCGAGTAAGAAAATAAATTCTAGAATGTAATTCAATTAAAACTCTAGTAAGTCAAAACTCATCATATCAATTCTAGATCTGATTGGTTTAATTGTGTTCCTCTTACTTTTGATCCAGATATAGTTATTGTCACATGCTGCTAGTTTTTTTCGACTTTTCTAAATAAAGTGCAATAAGGATTTTTGCAATCACAATCTTTGGCCAAATTCTAGCTAGAGTAATATGTCGTCTATCAGGGAGGATCCATGACAGAACATTGGCAGAGTGTCTTGCAATGGAAGTTGTTCTCATGTTGATCCAGGAACAACAATGGAAGAAAGGTTTTCTTTTGGATGATTTGGGCTTGCTTAACACCATTTTGCATGAAGACAAGTGAGATCACAAGACAGCCATGAATTGGATGTTGTCTCATATTATTAGTAATATTAGACGCATTTTATCTTTCAACTGTAACTGACACTGTAATTATATTCTCAGAGTACTTAATGTTGAAGCTCACTTGTTTGCAGCAACAGTAGAACTTAATATTTGTAATAGAGTTAATATATATATATAGATGCTTTCATTAAAATAATAATAATAATAAAAATGTGGCGTTCCTTGTTGCCTTATTTGATACTAATCAAAGGGTTATTTTTTCCCTTGTAGGGATAACTGATCCTGAAGAAGAAAACAAGGTAGCGTAATGCTAAGAAACAAAATTTCGAACATGCGGATCTTGTTCCATTAGGAGGATAAGAAATGGGCTAAACAAGGATCAATGAATCCTAAGCAAGCCATGGTTATGTGTTGGCTCATGCAGGTAAAACACAATTATGAATAGGAGTGTAATTTAGCCCTATTGATGAGATGAAATACAATTGTTTTCAGTCATTTCAATGAGGGAGCTCGATCTCGCATATATTATATGATATGCGCCCGAGCTTAAAATTATTTTGTTTCCAAAAAAATTTGAAACGGATTATAGCTGGAAAAAGGAGCAATGGGTGCTGGAATATTATGACCGAATAAGAAGTATTGAGAGAGCAACAGAGGTTAAGATTCACGGATTCATATGAACGACACTTCAAATCCTCTCTCTTTTAGTTCTTAGCTGTTGGTTTGCCACCATTTAACTACGAAACCATTAGAATGTTTATCAGCTATACCAAGTACCGAAAAGTAGCAGTAATTCCCCTACTTCAATGAAGAATTGTGTATTGGATGCGCCTTGACATAGGAAAAACTTTGATATATGTTACGTGAAATTGGGAATGGGAGGAAGCTTCATAAGAAATTTTTTTTTTTTTTTTTTTGAAAGCGAGCAGAGATTTGAAGGATCCCCAAACCTTTGTATTAATATAAAGTGATAAATCATATACAATCGCTCATTAGTTCATATTACATCATCAATAGAAATAAAAATTTATTTAAACCCTCGATAAAAGTACTAATTAGACCAAGCTCAATTGTTTCTGATGTAGTCGATCTCCTTCCACGCCTTTACCTAAACCTGCATAAGAAACGCACGTGAGCCAAAGACCACTGTGTGACGGCCGATGACACTCCGATGCTTAAGTTAGATAATGTTTAAGAGAGGCTTAAAGCTACAAATTGGGTTTACGACCTTATCTCTTTATTTATAGCGCGAGTCTTGCGAGAGTCTTTGTTCAGCTATGCCTTTGGTAGCGTAGTTTAGGGAAATAGATCTTACCGAAAATCCTTTCCTGGTTGAAAACTATCCATGTAGGGAAGTTTTTTCACACGACTTGTGCTCCTAGATCTGCGGAAGAGGTTTCCCTTTCAGAGTGTTTTCCATGCAAGGAAGTTTTTCCACCTGATTTATACTCTAGTATTTATTTTCTAGTCGAAACTAGGGGTGAGCACGGTCCAGGTCGGTCCGGGTTTGGGCTAATCTCGGTTCTGGTCCCGATACAGTGAAACGAAAACGATAGAGGTCGGGAAATCATTTTTTTGGGCTGACTCGATTGGTACCGGACTGTTTTGAATCGGGACAGTCCGGGTCAGGACCATGCCATCCCGGTTAAAAAATGGCCCAAGCCCAACAACTCATTTGCTTCCATTTGCTTCTGGATCGTTTTGGCCTCACAACTCAGACACTCCCTTCTCTCACTCTCTCTTTCCATTTTTCTTGAATATTCCTTCTAAGCTCATCTCACTCAACATCTCTCTGCATTTCATCTCACAAGCAACAACTTGGCTCAAGCTCTCTTGGTTGATCCACCTCCAATTCCTCGATCCATGAATTGGTCCATCATGTTTAGAACTTGGCTCAAGTTCCTCGTCGACGAAATGGGATCAAACATATCTAGAATACAAACAATTGGGTCAATTTCAATTTCAACAAATATGATGCGTATTTAGAGATTGATTGAACATGCATGCAGGTAGGAGTAAAGATTACAAAGTACCAGAGAATAAACTAGGGGCAAATCCACCGCGAGAGATTGGGTGATCTGAGGCTCGACGAGGGCGACGATCGATGTCGATGTCTCGATCATCTGGTTCATAATCTCGGATCTCAGTGTTGGTGTTGTAGTGGCGGTTGCAAGAAGGTGCAAGTGAGGCAGTAGAAGGGCGGATTAGGTTGAGGAGGTTGGAAGCGGTGCCTGCTCTCCTTAGTGCCATTGTTGAAGCCATTGGAGGATTGGAGTTGCAAGTAGAAAAAGTAACAACAACTTTGAGAGTGCAGTGTTGCTTTGGTTTGGATTGCTTTGTGTTTTGTGGGGGAAAGGAAGAAAGCAAGGTTCCCTTGAGTAAGAGATTTGGGCTTGGGCTTGAGTGAGAGTGTGGAAGGTTCGTGTAATAGATTTGGGCTTGGGCTTATTGTAGTAACCGGGATAGACCAGAACAATCCGGGACAAAATGAGTGAAAACCGTTCCCGAACCGATTGGAACCGGGATAAAAATTGTATAAATCGGTTGGTCCTGATTTAAATCGGTTCGGGACCATACCGGTTCGGGTCGAAATCGGGATTCTTGCCCACCCCTAGTCGAAACCAATGTACTGCTGACCTACCTATCTTAGGTCGATCTCCCAGGTACTTACCTTTTCAGGGCTTACTCTTGCCTTATCAGAAGCTTACAAGTATTGGGCTTGACCGCGTGACATGCGGACGTAGTGGCGTGTTGCAATTTGGATCCGACCTTTTGGATCCTACCAATAATGGGCTTAGTCATGTCCGGCCTTACTGGATTGAGCGTGCAATCAAGCCTACTTTGTTTTATTGACAAGATTATCATGACACGCGTATGGTGCTGATCAAATGACGGTTTGATGTATCATCAGCTACTCCCCCCCCCCCCCCGAGTTGGTGGGCTGGCTCATCGGTCCACCAAATCATTTCATGAAGCAACTGTGCAGTCATGATGGTTGAGTATGAATCGATCATTTCCTCAAGCGGCGAGTTTCATTAATTGGGTGTGCGTCTGCTCGAAAAAAAAAAAAAAGGTGGAAGTTATGTCTTCTTTATAGATCTTCTCTCTATGGAGTTTGGTTTCTTTACCCTTTCAATCTCAAAGACTCTGCTTTGTCATACCGCATTCCGTGCTTTTGATTTTGTTCAATCTTCATAACCGAAAGCTTGTATGATCTCTCATGGCGGGCCTGAATCATCTTTCTGATGAACTGCTTGCAAAGCGCAACAAGTTCTTTGAGGAGAAGTCGCTTTCTGACTTGAGTCCGGAAGTCCTTCGTAAAACATACGAGATTCCTAAGGATCTGGTGCTTTTTACTCTTGGCACCGATCTGACACCGTTGTCCACTCCAGAGGGTTTCATCTGTCTTCGCTGAGGTATGCTTCAATCAAGTGTTCATTTTCATGTCATCAAGGAAATTTGGGATTTTCAGGCATACCTCGGCATTGCACCTACTCAACTGGTGTAAAATCGTTATAAGACTGTGACCATTCTAATTAGGGCGAAGGACACGGGTGTCCGAGTATTGTCGAGGGTGATCCAACTACTTACTTCTCCTCGGATAAACGAGCACGATGTGTTGCTGACATCGCTAAACTGCTTCGGCAATCTGCCTAATGATTTTAAGTTCTGGCTAAAATTTTGTTTCATGGACTTTGCGGACTCAAAGTATTTCGAGTTATCCGGTTGAGCAGAAATTTAGGCAGCTGAGTAAGTTCAATTTAGTTCCTGATCATGTTTGTGTTAAATGCATATCAAATTGACCTTTGTGATTTTCATAGGGAATTCCCAACTTCATTTCTTTCTACTGAGGATAAAACGGCTATGGACGCGTTTCACGACATGCCTCGTCTGCGGATAGAGGATGTCATTAAGTCTTCTAATGTCAAGCACAACGGACTATGGGCTCGCTTGCATGAGGTTCCTACTCTTTTTGGGTTCCTAATCCAAAACCCAAAGTTTTGTCCTCCTCGAAGAAGAGGAAGTTGCCAAAGATTAAGATCTCATGCCTTCAAAAAGGGCGGAACTAAGTGAGGTGTGTCCTTATCTTGTTCGTTTGAAGAGGCCTCGTGCTATGTATAGGCGTGCTTGTGGGCATTCAGCTTCCTCCGAAGGACGTGAAGATATCAGACATGTTCTTGATTTGTCCATTGGCATGATGCTCGGGCATAAGCTATTATTTTCCTTCCTGACTTGGAGAGGGAGTATCTGCAAATGGTTGGGGTTGAAGATGTAACAAAGCTGAGTACAGAGCAGACAAAGGTTCTGAATAAAGCGTTGCTACAGGCGGGCATGGAAGCTTCAATTGGTGTATGACTAAGTCATCCATTTTCTTTGAAAGACTTTGTTTGTGACCTTGCTAAGCCTGCTAAAGAGTCATTTGACCGTAGTCCTTATGGCGAAAGATCCCATTCGCGTCGCCCATATTGTCTTCCCTCTCACTCCCATCCTCATATTGAGGTGACGACGGGTCCGAGGAATAAATCACTTCCTTCAATCAACTTGTGAAAGAGATCCGATCGTTGTGAGTAAGGGGAAAATTTATATGAGAGCCCTGATGCAATTAAGACAGTGAAGGGGGTGTTGGAGTGATTTCGGCCCCGAAGGATTTCCATCCGGATGTGCGGATGTGTCCTGTTTGCTCCTGACGTGGTAAGGATGAACAACCAAGCTTGACACCAAGAGGTTGACTTTTCTTTTATGCTTCAAGGAAGCATATTAGCAGGTAGAATGACTGGCTACAAATAGGCTTTGAAACAGAAGAAGAGGCGCTGGGAGAGCATATGGATAAAAGGCATAAGAATCTTGTACTGGGATGTCATACCAAAATCAAGTGGTCGTTGCTGGGATTAAAGTCAAGGTCGTTCGTGAGATAGTGTATACCATAGAGCGAGTCTTTGCAAACTTGCATAAGTCATTTTCTCGCGATCTTTACGAGATTGAATCGTTGAGGAAACAACTCGAAACTCGCTAAGATGCTGGAGTCGAGTCCTGGCGCACAAGATCGAAGGCTCAGAGAATTCGCTTGGAAACGCTCGAGTCCGACCTGGCGGGGGTCGTGTCCATGAGGAACCGTTCAAGAATGAATTGAACCTTGTCCGTCATGACTTACCCAGGACACCATGATCAGAGACGTCGAGAAGGCCAAGAAGGAGTCTGAATGGGTTGTCCAATGTCAGCATGTTGGAGGCTGATGTTGATTTTAATGCTAAGAGTGTGCGAACCGCGACCTACCAGTTTCTTCTGGCCAAAATGAGCTAAGTGTTGTTAATGTTAAGGTTGGCGACGAACAGTCAAAAACTGACATGCTGTTAGGCAGGTTTGCTAACTAAATCGAGGTCGGGTTCGACGACCATCATTTGTGATTGAACAGTGGTCCTTGGCAAGCCATCTTAATCAGGCCTCGAGGGCACTGACTAGACTCTCACTTTCCAACCCATCTTCATTCGCTTTTGGTGGACTAGGAATTTGAGTAAGCTAGAAGTTATCCTTGTCAGTCGTTCTGACTAAACTTTGGTAATGATCCCTTGCAAGCCATCGCGATCAGGCCTTGTAGCGCTGACTAAGCTCCCACTTTCTAAGCCTTCAGAATTCGCGCACACGAACTAGGCTTAGAGCAAATTAGAAGCCATCGTCATCAGCGGCCCTGACTAAGCTTTGGTCAAGCTCAGTGATCATCGTCTGCGTAAGAGCGGTAATGTAATACCCGCCTAATTAAATAAATATAAAAATTTATTATTTATTAATTGTGGCGTATATTGTAATCTCATTTATTGGGAAACATATTTTTTTTTGTTTGCCATTACTAAATAGAATAAAAATGTGGGGGTAGTTTATAAATTGGTGTTATTGTTCTTTTGGGCTTGGGCTGATTTTTATATTTTGGACTTGAGCTAGGTATTCATTGGGTTTGATATTGATTAGGGGTTTTATTTTTGTGAGAGATGGTGGGTGCATTCGAAACTTTGGTGGGAGCGAATAGCCACCCACCATTTATAAAAAAAAAAAAAAGGAAAAAAAAACCTTTTGTTTCCTCCTTTTCTTTTCACATTTTCCTTCTCCCTCTCTCGTCCCTCTCTTTGATGTATGTTGGTGAGGGTTGGTTGGAGGTCGAGATGGGAAGAAGATGAAGGCGAGAGAAGTTGTGAGGGAGACAGTGAGGAGAGCGAACAGAGAGAAACAACATCTCTGTAACACCTCTCTCTTATATACTTGCAAGGTTTTGCATTCTGCTTACGACCCAGCACAGAGAGAGTGAAAGAGAAGTGACGCATAGAATAGAGAATGTCTCGAAGTCCCTCCATGTTCGTACATCCAGAGACCTTTGTGTCAAATAAGAGATAGAGAAAGAGAGATCTGCAAAAACTACTCAGGGTACTAGAATCTGTGCTTGCAAGGTTTGGACATGGTTGCTGTGTTGTTGACTAATGAAGGCTGATGAAGCATTGTTGGTGGTTCAGTTTAGTTTTGGGGACTTAAAACATGCTTGTCTTTTTGCAGTCTCCTAGTTCTTGACCCAATAAATTATATATAATTGCCAGCTTTGCCTTCCATTCTTCTTATCCTTCAATCAACTTTTCTCTCTCATCATCATCTGTTAACTACCCAATTCATTTCATATAATACTGAGTGGTGTTTTTGTTGGTGTTTGGTGGGTGTTACTATTCAATTCGCATTTTTCTTCTTGTGGGATCTTTGATTGTGGCGGGAGAGAGTTTGGTTTTTGTGGCTTTGGGATTTGGGTGGTTCTGAGTTTGGGGGTTTTATTGATCCGAATTTCAGATATTAACAACTGATTTTTGTCTAGTTCTCCTCAATTGGGGTTTGAGGTTTTCTTCTTAATTAGGACTTGGAGTTTGGGTAATTGGGATTCAGATTTCTCAACTTGGTTTTGTGTTGAGCTTATCTGAATTATAGAGATCAACTTCTGCCTTTACCAAGTGTAAGTTAGATTATTTGTTGCAGCTTTGGTGAATCTTACTGCCCTGATAAATTTCAAGGTGGGTATTCATTTGAATTGTTATATGGCTTCTACTTTTGTTCTATGAGCTCGATTAGAAATTGGTATGCTCTTTGCCTTAAAAGTGGGTTTAGTGAGACAAGAAATAATACATTCTTCAAACGCTGCTGATGAAAATTCACTCTGATATCAGTTGAAAAAATGAGCTTGGGAGGCCACGTGCCGTGGTGATGGATGGAGAGACTGAATCAGTGAGCTTTCTTAATTTCTTTCTCTCTTACTGTGAGTTCTCTTTTACCCCTTTCAGTTTGTTTTATGTAATGGTTTTGATAGTTATGTGTTGTGTGGTTAATCTACCTTGATTAAACCCCCAGTTTCTTTCTTCTTGATTTTGTCCTTAATTTGGTAGATTAATTGATGGGGTTTGATTACCTTGGGTAATTTATTTGAATGAATGAATGGATACCCATTGTAGTTCACATTGATTTTAGGCAATTGTCAAGACATTCGGGGTTTCTAGGTCATCATCATCATTAGAAAAGCATGTGATTGAGTAGGGTTTGTGTAAGACTAAGGAACCCCCGAGTGTTACCATGAAGAAAATTTGGACAAATTGTATCTCCTAGGTTAGATCAGATGTTACCACATTTAGGTAGTAGGTGTATGTGCGTTTTGGATTTGTCAAATCCCATCGGGTTGAAATTGAAATTCATCATGTGTCAATACGGTTTATTAAAGTTGGTTGTCAAAGTGTTGTGCCACTATCAGAAATATTTTCTCGTTAATTGTCACAGGTTATAGATACATTGCTCCTTTGTTTGATGAAATTTCTTAATGAAATAGAAGATGGATTAGGGGAAGTTTTACAAGAATGAAATGAGTCATTTTTGCTTAGTTCCCAATGTATCTCATTGTCATATGCTCTTTTGATCATGACTTGGAAGATATTATCTTTGGAGTATTTTTTTGACCTATTTACGTATTTGGCGAGATTGACCCCAATTGCATAACATAAAATAGAAAAAAATTTCTAGTAATAAATATTGGCTGGTATATAACTGAGCACTTGCTTTAGTTTGAGTATTTGTATTGTTATGCGAATTGGTGTGCATATTGTTTTTTTATACGATGCAAAGAGATGAGATGTGTGTATTGGCAATGGGTCAAATATTATTTGTTCCCCAAGAGAATGGTGGATACTGTAATTGATTTATTTATGGTTGACAAAGCGTCACCATAAAAGAGTTTTGAGGATTTATTTATTTTTATGCTCTTTTCCACAACTTCGAAAAAAAAAGAATGTGAAAAGAAAAGAAATTTTTGTATACAGACTTGCTTGTATACGTGTGATATTATGGGTATGCAGACTTGCTTGCATATCGGTGCATCGTTCCATATGTGTTCGGTTGTACGTGTAGATTTAGGAAGAATGTTTGCCATGGATCGAACTTCGGGTGTAATGACATGTTCCTCGAGGTGGCACCCTACTTGGAACATGGACGCTCCTAGTGGTTTCGAAGGCAAGGGAGGCACACTTGGGTGAGGTGTGTTCGACAAAGGAGGTGAGTGTGATTGTGGAAAAGTAGCGAGATTTTTTTTTGTATGTGCATGATTACCTTAAAGGAAGAAACTAAATGCTCATTCAACCATTGAATGAGAACTACACGTCTTCCTAAAGGTAGAAAAAAAATGTGTTTGTTTAATATTTCAATAATAGTCTAATATGATTATGAATTGTATTGTTGTTGCATTTATGAAGATTGATAACTCATTAATTTTATTTATTAGTAATAAATAATGCATATTTATTTATTAGGATGATAACACCATTGCCTCATTGAGGAACTACCTGATGGTGTGGTTATTTATTGTTTGGTTTATTTTAATGTTGTCATGTGCGGATTTATTGATTTTGGGATGAAGATTTCTCACACCAGCTTTATTGCTGACCCGAGTGAGCTTTTGCTTCTTGGGTACATTCCTTTTGGAATGTAGCCAATTTGCCTTTCAGGTTTAGAGATTTTGAGCTACGTTCTTGGAGTTCTGCTAGTGAGCTAGCCATGCCAGTCTTCTCTGGGTTAGATTTTTATTTGTTTCAGATGTTTAGTCCATGCTGCTATTTGTTTCTGTTGTTATTGAATTTTCACGTCCCGAGTTTTGGGGGAAACAGATGATCCTACGTGGATTTTTAGGATTTTCGTTTCCATTCGAAAAGTCGGGGCGTGACAGATAACCCCCGACAAACCATCTTAATCTGGCGGCGAGAGCGCTGACTAGACTCTCACTTTTTAAGTCGTCGGAATTCATTAACGATGGACTAGGCTTTGAGTGGACCAGAAGCTATCATCATTGGTCATTACCGACTAAGTTTTGGTCGGGTTCTGTCACAATCGTCCATGTTTGGACAATGATCTCTGGCAAGCTGTCTCGTTCAAGCATTAGAACACTGACTAAGTTGTCACTTTCTAAACTGTTAACACCCGAAGCTATCTTCATAGGTCGAAATCAACTAAGCTTTGGTTAAGTTCGGCGATCATTATTTATAGTCGATACAACATTTAATGCGTATGCAACTGTTGGTTGACGTTGCTTCGTAAACCACCTAGCCTATATATAGGTCAGTCGTTCTCTATCTCAAGCATTGTGATGAGTATTGTAGAGCATGTTGATCAAATGTATCTTACTAGAGAATATGTTTTGGGTTTTTCGAAGGCTGAAGGAAGATCTCTGTTATTGGAGTCTTCGAATGTTCTGACATTTGCAGCAATGAGTCTGAGTAACACATGCTATTATGAGATGCACTTGATCTGGGTGAGCATCCAATTGATTCCATGAGATAGTGTAATATCTTCTTTCATTGCAAAGAAGAGTTACGGACTCCCCCTCAGGAGTCAAGTCTGTCTTCTATCTTCTGGTGCTCCCATGGCCTCTCATGTATGACGCCACAGCCAAAAGGCAGGTTGGCGGAGCGGAGCTCTAATGAATGTGACCTTCTTTCTAGCGACGTTAACTCCGCAGCACCCCAGGCACTCATCTCATCAAGGTCATCTTCCTTTGCCTTCTTCTGCTCTAGTTCCAAATTCTCTTCGCAGGGCAAATTGACATGCTACCATTTCCAAATCATCCTTGCTAGGTAATTCGATGGAGCAAATAATCGAGCGAGTGCTTACAACCTTCTTCAAGTACTTTACTTTCACCACCTTTTCTGGAGGCAGATGGCAGAGCGAAGTTTTGACGTGGGTGTTAGCAGATGCATATTTGCGTCGGACTTAGATACTTGCAGTATGCAAACTTCTGTACTAGTTGGTCGGCAAGCTCTGTAATAAATTTCGTTGCAATCAATAAAATCTATTTTATTCCTTGAATATATCTCGTGCGAACAATTCTTTTAAGATTTAAAATAAAAATGAAATCAAAGAACCAAAATAATTTGACTCCGAGCGGGGACTAAGCTAACCTTACCCTAAAAGATGCGGATGGTCCTGGCATGGATTTCATAGTCTCTCTAGCGAAGTGTCTTGCTTTGCCAAAGCTAGCAAAGTTACTGAAGAGTAGACTTTGTGCTGGCGAACAGTTCTTTGCTGAATATCAGCTCTTGGAGTAGGCATCCGTTTGCTGAAGTATTGTTACTTAGTTCTATATTGGTCTGGATTGAGTCTCCAATTCTGAGTTCTAGCTCTTCGCATAGTTGCAGTTTGGTTGTTGGGGCTTTCCCTCCGCCCACGCAGATGATTCTCCCCTTTTCTCTAGGCCTGGTGCCTGATATGTCTATTCCGCAGGCCCGAGCTACAATTGGTAGCAATTCAGTTGTTTCAGGGCTGCATAATAGCAGTCTCTTGCTGCTAGCTGATCTCCTCGGATAGTTCCTTGGGTTTGGTTGATTGTGTATTTGATGCATTGGTGCAAAATAGAAACTACTGCCTCCATATGATGAAGCCAAGGCCTTCCTAAAATAATGTTGTAGGTGGACGGAGCATCAACCACCATAAATTCTGGGACAAGGTACTTCCGCAATTGTGGCTCTCTCGTCACCACCATTAGATTGATTTTCCCGATGGGGAAGCATTCTTTCCACTGAATCCGACCATGGGGTGAGTGGCGGGGGTCAAGTTTTTCTCCTTGAGTTTCATGTTTTGGAATGCGCTGAGAAAATGACATCAAGTGAGCTTCCTGTATCCACCAAAGCTTTTTTCACCTCTCGTTTCGCAATGAGAACATAAATGACCAGAACGTCATTGTGAGGAGAATGTACACCTTGGAGATCCCTATCCGTAAATTTTAATGGTGGGATCGGGCTTTGAACTCATGCATGTTGCACTTTTCGATCCTCACATTGGGGTGGTGTCTGTATCTCGGACAATGTCCTCTTGCAGGGCCTGCTGGATTGCTTTCCCTCGGAATCGACCCCATGAAGGACAATAAATGATGCTAGGAGCTTCCTTTTTGATCTCTTTGACAACATCCTCCCTTTTCTTCCCCACTTTCTTGTCCCTGGGGACAAAGGATTTCTTCTCGGATTCTACCTCCTTGGCAGTTAACGTCTCGTCTAAAGTGATATATCTCTGGGCATCGTTCAGCAAGTCTTCCATATTGGTTGGGGGTCTAAAGTAAGAAAGTCATAGAACTTGCCTCTCTTAAGACCCGAGGTGAAGGCTATGATGATAGTATCATCACTACAGCCATTGATGAGAGTCAACTCATCATTGAAACAAGTGACGTATTCCATCAACGTCTCGTTATGCTTTTGCTTCAGAGTTAGCAGATAGTGCGGACCCTTCTCGATTCGTTGGATGCCCTTAAAGCATGTGAGGAATGTCGTAGCCAATGTCTGGAATGAGTCGATGGACTTCGTAGGGAGGCTGTAGAACTAGATCAGCACTGACTTCTTCAGCCTGATAGGGAATGATCGACACATTATCACATCGGACCCTTCCTTTAGCGCCATCACATATATACTGGAAGTGGCACAAGCAATCAGACTGGTCTCCCGTCCCGTCATAAAACTTTAGCTTTGGCGAGGTGTATTTCTTCGATAGTGGTTCGTTCATGAAATGATCCATGAATTGGGGGGACAGTGAGATTGAATAGTATGTATGGGTTTGTCGGCTCTAGACGTTGGGTCCCTGTTGGCCACTCTTCCACCTTTGGTCCACTGGGAAGCTGCAGGGGCAGCACGACTCTCCTGAACTTGTTTTCTGCAGCCTTTTGGGGACTAGGCTCTTCACTGCTCATGGTCTCCTCTTGCGGGTGGATGATTCTGCTTATTGAGTATATCTACTGCTCATGGCGATTTGTTGCATATGGGTCGATAGTAGATCCTCCCTTGAGTCCGTCATGGTTGCCACCGGCGCAAGGGTTTGAGAGGGTTCCTCCCACGGTGGTGGTGGTGGTGGTTCCAAAATGATGTAGTCAATTTCTGCTCTCATTCCCAAATTTTACCTAAATCTGCATAGGGAATGCACGTGAGCCAAAGAACACTGTGTGGCGGCCGATGACACTCCGATGTTTAAGTTAGATAAGGCTTAGGAGGAACTTAAATATGTAAATTGGGTCCTTTGTTCATCGACCTTATCTCTTATTTATAGTGCAAGAGTCTTTGTTCTGCTAGGCCTTTGGTGGTGTAGTTTAGGGAAAGATATCTTACTGGAGATCATTTCCCGGTTGGGAGTTGTCCATGTAGGGAAGTTTTTCCACACAACTTGTGCTCCTAGATCTGCGGAACAGGTTTCCCTTTCAGAATGTTGTCCATGCAAGGAAGTTTTTCTGCTCAACTTATACTTCAGTATTTGTTTCCTGTCTTGGATCAATCCCTCAGATACTTGCATTATCAAGGTTTACCCTTGCCTTATCAGGGCTTACGAATATTGGGCTTGACCGCGTGACATGTGGGCTTAGTGGCGCGTTGCAATTTGGGTCCGACCTTCTGGATCCTGCAAATAATGGGATTAGTGTCTGGGCCTGGCTGGATTGGGCATGCAATCAGGCCTGCTTTATTTTGTTTGACGAGATTATCATGACACACATACGGTGCTGATCAGACGATTTGATGTATCATCACTCTTCAAGTTGGGAAATAATCTTGCAAAGTGGTTTGCTAAAATAGTATTTCTTAGTGCACATGCCATAAGTTTGTTTTCTCATAAGCACTAATCAATTTTTCAATCATCCTTATGACATGATTTATATCTACTAGGGTTCTCAAGATGTAAGAGAATTCAACATTGAAATTCGGAGAGCATTGAACCTTGAAGGTAAACCCATTGAGTACTAGCTCTAACCTAGCATCAACACAAGAAAGTGAAAGACATTTGCATCCTGTATTAATTGTCTTTATTTGAGTTTAAAAATTACACCTTCTTAGGTTTTGATGATCCTTGCTCCATATACTTGGGATTGGTCTTATTTGATCTATTTGATCTTTGAAGGCTTGATTGCATCCATGTTACTACCTTTCCTCGATTCCAAGTTTGCACATATCTTAATGGATTTAAGTCCAACTCTTACTCGCTAATATCCTTGCTGTGTGCACTTCCTTTCTTGCCATGCCCATTTCTACCCTGAATATTTGGAGGTGATGAGTTTCTTACTTGTTGCTTGTCAGTCTCGCTATCATCTGCCTGTGTTTTCATCTTTTATTTATCATCATTCGAGTCAATCTATGTTATCTCCAGTTCTTCCTCTCTATCCTTGTTTAAAAACTTCAAGATCGACTACATGTGTATTTTTTGCATCACCTTGCCTACTCCTGAAAGTGTGTTGTTTTTCTTGGAATTTTCCATCTTGTAGGCACACTATTTTATTTTTTTCCACTAATTTATAAACCTTGATCACAGTCTTCTTTGAGTTATTCCTTACGCACCCTTTTTTGTTACATTACATTGTTTGCATTTTATTGGTTTCCATGCATATTCCACCTCCATCTTGTATGTCTTCACATCGTCTACTATCACAGGAATATTGTGATTGGGCAGTGGGTTAGTTACATTGATCTAAACACATACTCTTGCGAAGTTCATTCGCACTCTATCCTCAATTTTCTGGTCTAGCAACAACACTAGAAATGCCTTCAAACCCTTAGCGCTCTAGAACATTAAGGGTACATTTCTTAAACCAATCCAAATATGAATAGTGTTGATAGCAGTTGAGTAATCTTCCAAAAATGGTCTCCTTGCCCTTATGAGGAAGAGTCTCTAGCAAAGTGCATCAGCCCCATCTACAACACCTTATCTTTATCTTCTTTTCCTTGAACTTGAACACAAAAGTGTTATCACAGTCAGTTTTCATATAAAATCCGACCTTTTAGTTTCTATATCCTGATAAGCACCTTCCTCACATACCCAAAAGCCAACTGTTTCCCCCACGAAGTTACCAATCTACAAATCTTCACATTCTTTCCTTTCTTCTACAAAGTTAGAGGACTGCAACTGCACCACTGTTCTACCTCCAATCTGGTTAGGACTTTTATATGCAAGCTTTATAGTGCCTGCCTCTTTCCTTTTGGCATGAGGGCATACCTAATTGCCAACACCATTAATGAATTCATTAACTGTTGGGTTATCTTGCATATCTAGCACAATATCTACCTTTTTATCGCAGTCTACGTCTATGTTATTGCAGTTTGGCATCCTGTTATTTCCATCTCTGTTGTAGCTTCCACAACAGCCATGTCTTCCAACGGCTTCAATGGTGTCTACCTTGATCTCAAATACTCTTTTACTACACCTGCACCATATTTTTTTCTATCGCCTTAATCCTCTTCTCAAAATCAAGTGTTAATGGGTTCGTTCCTCTTTTGCCTAGAGGATCTTCCTTACGAAAGTTGATAGGGAGATCCATGCTCATATCATGTCTGCTTGTCATCCCATCAGGCAGTTGTGTTGAAGGATGAGATCCATGCTCATATCTAGTAGGTGGCTAGCGCAACGACTCCTCCGTGCGAAGCGGGGTGGAAGGGAGGCGGAGACCCCTTTTCTTACTCTCATGTTATGTTTTGCATTGCACTAATTGTCTAGTCATAGAATAGTACCACATTTGATTGCTCATCCTATTCGTAAAGGGTACCAAAATGGTTTAATTTTGACTCCCTTGTACTGGGTCCAATCAAATTTCATCTTATTGGAACACACTCTTAACCAATGTAAATGACTAGTCAAGTCGATCATAAGTCGCCGATGGGCCTCAATTCTTGTTAGTTCAAACTCTACCTATTTGTATTTAAATTGCCTCATCCCTTCACATTGCAGTTAGTCCAAACATAACCAGTTTGAAGTTTGATCGAAGGTGTTGTTCTGATTTTTATTTATTTATGTATTTATTTTGTGTGTGCATGTGCGAATAACTAACAAATTTGTGTTTGTTTTCTATCTATTTAAAGTAAGAGAACTAAAACGATTCATCTCTGGTAGATTTGTGGTAGATAATACACAAGTCCAGGAGGGTTCAAGCCTTGTGGGAGGCTCTTAATGATTATATGATCCAATCAAAACCATGCTTGCCCTAAGAAAAGAAGATGATTAAGTGTGAAGCATTTGGGTATGCAAAGGGAGAATGTTGGGATAAATGTGGCAAAAAAATCGCATTTCACGAATCTATCTTGCTACCAAGGATGGTCTCCTCCACACAATTTAGTTATGTTGACGAAGGGAATTCCACAGTATCTGCTGGTGGTGCATGTGGTAAAACAAAATTCCATAAAATATTGGCTCTTGTTTGTTTGTTTTTATTTTCTAGAGATAGTGATAGTATGGTATCAACCCATATGGCCATGCTCTATTAGGGGAATTGAAATAAAATAGAGATTGTCTCATTCGGAGAAATGGCCGAGTAATTGATAGCTCTAGTCTTGAAAACCGGCAAAGTCTTGAATAAAGTACTACTCATATCAAATAACTAATACAATATTACAGAGTTGAAGGGAAAATCCAAACACATGTCTTATTCTTTTAAATAATCTATATCTTGTAGCAATGGCATACTATTGTTTCTCCTTTCAATGATAGATTGTTGATTGATTATAGATATCAAAATTCGAAATTGGTTATGAATATATGAATTATATTTGATATGACATGGTAATTCTACATCATTATCCCAAATAGATAAATTCTTTTAAAAAAATATTGGGTCGTTGACTCTTTTTATTTATTTTAATCCATTTCTGAAGGCTACGTCACTATCCTCTTGTAGAGGTAATCAAACTATTGCCTGAAGACAACATCATTATTGTCACATAGCATCGAAGTCATCTCCACTTTGGATGGAGAGTTACTTGACTTGTTTTGCTCCGATTATCTAAGCAACTACATTCAATACCCGAAGGCTAATTAACCGTAAAACACATATGCTTCTAATAATTAGGAGAATATTCACAAAATCCTAACTAGTGGGTCTCGATCCCGCGATCTCTCAAAAAAAGAGTAGATGTCCGACAAATTGAGCTACAATTGGTGGACAACTGATAAATTCATTGGACATCAATATTAGATACCATATCGACCATAAGATATATTGAAAAGAAGAAAAATAAAAAGTCATCTAGTTCAAGGTGTTTCTTATTGAAGAACATTCTTAATTCGTTGAAGTGATAATGATTTGTAGCGTCAACGAATTATGTATGTGCATGTGAGGTTTTCGACACATGTACAAGTAAGTACGAAGTTGTTCAATTGATTTATTCTTCTCCATTGTTAGTTGTTTTTCTTAAAATATTTGTGGGTAACTGATGATACACCAAACCGTCATCTGATCAGCATTGTACACGTGTTATGATAATCTCGTCAACTAAATGAAGCAGACCCGAATGCACACTCAATCCAGTGAGGCCCAAACATCAGCAAACCCATCATTGAAGAAACCAAACAATCAAGTCCAAGTTGCAATGAGCCAGTAAGCCCACATGTCACGTGGTTAGGCCCAATACTCGTAAGACCTCTAAGGCAAGCATCTGAGAGATCTACCCAAGACAGACAGGCGAACAACAAATTGGATCCGACTAGAAACATATATTAGAGTATAAGTCGGGCAAGGAAACTTCATTGCATGAACAACACTCAGAAAGGGAAACATTTACCGCATATCTAGGAGCACGAGTCGTGTAGGAAAACTATCCCACATGGACAACTCCTAATTAGGAAATGATCTCCACAGTAAGAGCATTTTCCCTAAACTATGCCACCAAAGGTCTAGCCGAACAAATACTCATTCACTATAAATGGGAGATAAAGTCGATGAACTAGAGGTACGCAATATAACCCAGTTTATAATTTTAAGCCTCACCTAAGCCTTATCTAACTTAAGCATCGGAATGTCATCAGCCACCACACGGTGGTCCTTAGTTCACTTTTGCTAACTGTGCAGGTCTATGTAAGCAGTGAGGAATGATAGCAGAAATCAACTACATCAGTAAAATTTATGGAAACCCTCACGAGACTGGAACTCGTCTACTATAAGTAATTTAGGGGTTCAAAGCCTTGTTGCATATTAAAGTAAGTGTAACCGATGATTCCTGCGAAAGTAAGTTAGGATTTTATTTTTGTTTTGCTCGAGGATTAGAAAAATATAGGATTAGGGGTATTTGATATTCACATAATTATTACATAAAATATCTTTAAATTTATATCTGTTATTGTTTCAAATATTTTATTTTATTCTAATTATTTCATTTTCATGTTTTTCTAGGAATTAAAGCTTCAACGATGAAATTGCATTAGTGCGGGGGGTTTGGAAGAACAAGCCCAAAGTAACAGATTTGGTGAATTTGAAAGGTGCTACAACAAGAAAAGCCCATTCCCAAATCCATGTGAATCAAACCTAAACATAAACCCAAGCCCAACCAAAACCTATTTATTCTCCATCTTGCAACACACAAAACCCATATCCCTTTTTTTTTGTTGGAGGCAGGCACAGGCAGCCCCTCCCACATATCTCCTCTCTTTTACGCCCCCTTCTTCCTCTGGTAATCCTACTCGCTCACTAAAAGGATTGCCAACCACTTTCTATCATCCTCATCACTACACCGTGGCAGCCACAAACATCCAGCGCCATCTCCTCACAACCATGTTCTTTTTCCTTTAATCGCAGACAAACCACCTAAAATCACTCTTCCTTCTAGCCAGAACAGGTCATTTTCTTTTCCATCTCGCAACAGACACTACAAGAAAACAGTAATTTAGCGACGGTTCTGACCGTCGCTAAATAATACAGCGACGCTTGGCCAACCGTCGCTAATAAAGGCGTCATTAGGTCATTCAGCGACGGTTTTAAGCAACCGCTGGCATAACCGTCGCTAAATACTATATAGCGATGGTTTAATGTAGCGACATTTATAACCGTCGACAAAATTCGATGAACAATCCAACTTTTTGCCTTTTAGCGACGATTTGCAACTGCCGCTAAATTCCCTTTGACAATTCAAATTTTTTTACCATATAAAAATCACATTTTTCAACCTGTAGTGTTTTCTTTTCATTGGGTGGAGATAATTTATCCAACATATGCACTACAACTTTTAAACTCAAATCAAAAACCAAATATAAACGACACTAAACTAACTCATATGATACCATCATCATACATTAAGATAAACTTTAATTTCATTTCAAAATCAATATTATACACGGTCCAGAAGAAAATTACAAATTAAAATTGTTACAAATTGTCAATGCTTACATCTAACAACCAAAACCGAAGTTGTACAATGGTTGTCTCAAGGTTGTTGTCTACAGGGCCTCACTGACCTTGAGCAAATTGTAGAATCACAACAAAGCCAGCCCGATCACTCTGTTTCTGTTCCACCTTCCCCGTCTTTGAGGTGCTCTTTAAGTGTATGAACTTTGATTTCCCATTATTCACCATCCCATGCTAGATCCATTTCTGGCAAATTGTAGTTCTCAGGTCTCAATGACAACTCGAAATCTGGGAGGTCAGGCAATGAATTGAGAGCCTTGCAGAAAACTATGCAATTGAGAGTCTAGTTACTTGTCAAATTTGGTCGACAGTATGAAATATCCATGCACTTTCAAGTAGGAGAAAACAAAGTTTGCTTACTTCTCTTGCTCCAACAGGTAACCATACATCTGAGATTTCTTCGATGCAATGTCTGGAATTTTGTGATACAAGTGCTTCATAACACCCCATAGTGGATCAGCCCTGCAAAACTAGTATACAAAGAACATAACAAAAACAATATAACAACCAAATCTATTCAAGTAGAATGTTAGGGTGAGAAAAGAGAACTGAAATTGATTGCAACCTAGTCACTGGACTTGCAACGCAAAAGGTCAAGCAAGCTTTCTTGCTATTTACGAGAAGTTCGTTTGCAGCAAGAAAACAACAGACAACGCTAACGTGACTGGATGGTTCTGTACCCTTGTCGAGGATTAGACCGTGGTAGTAGTATGCTGCTGCCTGGTGTTAGTACCAGAAAAAAAAAGATTGAATATCACTAAAACTCACGAGTGCAAACTTCAGATGGATCAATAGAGCAAAGCGATTGAGAGCAAAATCTACACTTTGGCACCTTTGCTTCTAGGTACTTCCACTTGAGAAACAAGGAATGTTTTTTTAGCATGGCTTTGAGCCATATTACATCCTGACAAGCAGTAATGTGCCTGAAATTGAGAATGAACTCTGAGAGTGATTGTCGATCTGTCAGAGGAGAGCGTAAAATATAACCAGGGCAAAATAACTTAGTTGTTCACATGCCAACCTCCTCTTCACAGACAATGTAGCCTTTTGACTCTCAACAGCCAAACCTAACTGCATTTTTGTGCCCTGCATTCGGTATAGAAATGAATCGGATTGATCAACATCATACACTATATGATGTGAGTTAATAGGTTAAATCCAATTAGTTGCTAACTTATAATACAAGTGCTAGTTTAGTTTGTTATAGTTGCTAACTTTTTGGAAATATAGTATTTAACAAGAATCTTAAATTTCAAAATTTTGTGAACTTGACAATCCATAGCCCAAGTCTGACTTGAATAATTTGTACTAGTGTCTATGCAAAATACTTCAGCACTATTCCTTCACTTCAAATGTGTCAAACTAACATGAAAAAAAAAACGTGAAACCAACATGGAAATAAAAACATATAAGTGATTAGCAGTCTTACCATTTTGAGAAGATGTTGCAGCAGGGAGTGCTGGCATTTTGATAGCTGCAGTAACAGGAAGTAGCCATAAGACGCAATGATAATTAATTCAAACTAACAGAACACAAATAAAACTATATGCACTGGAGCTATTCTTTCCAAAATTTTATGCAAAGAAGCATAGAAGAAACATAGTGACATACTGCTATTGCAGGAAGAAGCTGAAAATTGATCGGAAGTTGGCCAGGGAGCTGCAATATTATCATTCAAGTCGCAAACAAAAGCAACCTGTGAATTTTTGTCTAATGTTAAATCCGAAGGCAAGCTCGGTAGGAGGCAGCCAGACCCTGTTTGAAAAAGATAAACTGCTTAGCATAACTGTGTACAACTTATGGATACACACTATTAAACATAACACCAAAACAACACAAATAATGAATAAAAGAACTAAACTTTGAACAAGGAAAGTTAAATGCCCATAAATTTTCAATCTCATAAATGATCAGGTGCTTCCCCATGTCAGACATCACAATGGGGCATCTATTGCATATTCATATCAATGAACATTTTGGATATTTTGTATAGTAAGCCCATCTCAGGCACTGACAGGGGGTGTGCATCATCTAGTTCAATAAAATGCAGCTAAATGGAGTAAAAACAACATTCAGTATCCATATACCTTGTGATCCAACTGGAATTCACCCATTGTACATTCCACCATGTCAAACAACAGGAAAAAGAATCTCACATCAGCAACAGTTGGTATTTACGTGCGTAAAACTGGATATAATGTATTATACATTCCAGCTAATACATTTACCCCTGTTAATAACAATTGAATGGTATGAAGAGACACGATAGTGATCCAACATGATATAAAATTACAAATGGAAAGGGCATAGTATATGTCACTTGACAGGGAAGCTACCATTCTATTTGTCATGTTGCCAGCAACCCATATCCTTGTGAAAGACAACAGGACCAATCATCTCTGCAACACCACAAAACTGCCCACTTGCATTAAACTGCATCCGAGAACACTGTTTCAGCCAAACGAAACACAAAGGGAAATGTGGTACATAAAATTAAATCATGCAAAGCAGGGCATTAAAACGAGCAGGTCAGTATCTAATCACGCTGCTTAGAACAGCCAGTATAGTCTGTCTGTTTACTACCATAACATTGAAGGACACAAAACATATCACATGACCATGAAAGTCAATAACTAAAATTTCTACACGCAATTGAAAAAGCAAGATACTCACAGAGAAGAACAAGAAAATAGGGCAGCCTCTTGGTTCCCAGAAGCTATTTGCTTTGCATCTTCATAGGCACTTTCCAGCCTCCTGTTTCCATTTGAAGTACTGGACCAAACATTATATTTAATGCTTTTATTCACATCATCCTCACTGTAGGATTTGATCACACAGGATTTGATGATATACTTACACAAAAAATACAAATTATGAAAGGAAAAGAAATGCAGAAAACAATTCTTTCTAAAGAAGAATTGCTTTGATCTTCTTACTTTATCCAGTCTTTGTTCTCTTGTGTGTACTAAGTACTAGTCAGCATTAAAGCGGGCACAAGAAACTGCAGCTTCATGATGTTCAACCCAATCATGAATATGATTTTAACTGCTGTCATTGTCCAGCTGAGAGATGATGCTCACAATACTTGGAAACTTTGGCACATATTAGAGACTGTATCCTGTAGTGGCCATTAGACCGTATCTTGTACTCGTTCTTTGCATGGTATGTGGCCATTAGACCGTATCCTGTAGTTTGAACATCAAAGCCTTCATTCTGCAAGTCTCGAATTAATGGTAAACTCCCAGTAATCGAGTACGGCTTCACATGTCCAACAACATCTTTAGTTGCTTTGCATAACACATGGAAGCCACGTGAATCAAGATCACAAGCGACTCTAGTCATCGGTGCCTCTCCATAACTGATTAAAAGTCTTCCTCTAAGATTCTCGCCAGGGAGGACATATTTAGAGACTGGTCCTCGAGTATCTAGCTTCTTGTATATTTGCATTGATATCATTGACATACTCTTGTAACTTCTTCTCCACATCTTCTATGCTGTAGAAAGGAGTTAACCTGACGTTTCCAGAAATTGTACATTCACCAGGAATCTGATTTACACCACCACCAGGATAACTCCATTGAGTTGGTTTTATGGTGTTGCGAATCCATATAACCAACAAAAAGAATTAGCCAAAAATATTAATTTTGCAGCACCTGATCGTAGATTGCCCGCTTTTCCTCGTCTTTTAAAACCAACAAAACCAAAAAGAAGGTTTTGTTACTTTGTCGCTACTTGCTAAATCTAAATAATAACATTTTATATTGCATTTATATCATAAAATACAGGTAATATAGGCGTGCAAGAAAAGAGGAAATCTCAGCTAGTGTGCAAGCAACACAACAAAACAAATCACAAACCTCATAAGCCTTTTGAACTTCTTGAAACTTTCTTTCAGCATCAGCATCATCTTTATTTGTATCTGGATGGAGCTTTTTTGCAAGCTAGCAAAAGAAAATGAAGAATAAAAATATAATAGTGAAGAGGTCTACAAGGAGTTAAAGTAAAAACCAATGTCAAAACCAGGCCCTGTCATGTATAAAGCATAGACAACTATTACAATACTGAAACATAAAATAAATTATGCAACAGTGTTTATGACCATCTTTCCATGCAAAATTCGTTTAAAAATGTGTTTTTGAGAGTGAAAATGAACTTACTCCATAATAGGTTTTCTTGATTTCAGATTGACTAGCGTTTTTGCTTACTCCAAAAATAGCATAATAATCTTTTGATAGCATAGATTTGGAACCTGAAAGAGCCAATCCAAAGTTACTACATGAAGTGAGCCAAATAATATACAAAAATGGCTAAAGCAAACGATATCAAACCATTGAATAAAACAGATGCACCAAAACGAATTCAAATACTGAATCACAAAATAACATGATGACACTAAAATTACTTTTCCGATAAAAGAGAAAACGCTGATTTAGCCTGGCTATGAAAATATACAAAAGGGAGTGAAGAATA